>VZSC01010140.1:0-39594 GCA_013398225.1 Steatornis caripensis
TACTTTTTGCTGATACAAAGTAGGTTTTGAACTACACATTTCTCATTATGATCAACAGATACTGGTTTCATAGTCATGACCTATCACAACTGGAGGGTTTTATTTAAAAAAGAGAGAGAGACAGAGATAGAGAGAGACAGAGACACAGAGAGAGGGAGGGAGAGGGGAAGGAGGATGTCTGCCCAGGTTTAAAAACAAGGAACCAAACTCCACATCAAATCAGTAGCTTCCAGTCATCAGTTTCAGGGCAATGGCACCCACTGTATAAAGCTTCAGCTCTAACAGGCAAGGAGGGGAGAATTGGAGATGCTTAGCAGATTGGGACACCCAGGCAAAGGGGCTGGCTGGAAAAGTTGGGAAATCCTATGGAAATCAGCATTTTCCAAAAGGGATGCTGGTCAGTAGGCAGGACAGTGATACCATCCTATCACCTGTCTGAATGCTACCAGTAGTAGCAACTTCACCAGAACACAAGTGCATAGCAGATCTAACAGACTGTCTCTGGATGATATGAACAGTTCTTTTATGGGGAAAGTCACATTTCACTGATGGGAGTTTTGTCATATTCTGAAATAAGATTTTGGCAAGGCTTAAAGATTCAACTTTCAATTATAAGTTTCCCGGGATAAGTGTTTTAATAGACAATCAATCATTTTCTCAAGCACGTAGGCTTCTCTCTTGTCTTTGAGCCATAAATTGTGACTGTGTCATCAAAACATACTGACAGTTTTTACAGAAATAGTGAAAACTATGAATAAAGAGAGATAACCAAATTTAGACTTAATAAATGTGTGTATCAAAATTTCCACTTCAAGGCAGTTATATTTTTAAATTTTACACTTAAAAATCTCCAAACAATTTAAAATTAAACTAACTCCTTCCCCCAAAAGCATGTTACTGTCATTTTAAGAAGTTATTTCTATTTCAATAACAGTAACCCTTAAAAGGTTGCAAGTGAACACACACATTAAACAAAGAATTTTACTATTTCTTTTCTATAAGCTTTAACAGAAACAAAACACTTATCAGTAACTAGTAACAGTAAAAGTGACCAGTGTCTCTGAAGGAAAGTAAATGGAGGTAGGGAGAAGGAATATATTGCAATGCTTAACTTGTGGTAGCATATTTAAGTATTATTTCCCAGCAACTCATCTGATTAAATCACAAAACAGAAAAAAACTTCAAGTCACTTACCCTTTCCCATTTGATCCAAAAGAAAGTGTCCACTTCGTTTCAGTTCATCTAACTTTTGGCTTTTTTCAACCCTTTCTTTTTCGATCACCTACAAAGTGAACCCCCAAAAAATACAGTTTCAGAGAGCATAATTTTTCTTGGCTTCCCCACCACCACTCCTTCACCCCCAGTAACACGTATTTTCCCACTACTACCCAAAACACACTCCAATTTTCTTGCATACAGCACCTTCCAAGATGCATGTTTGTTCGGAAAACAAATGCAAAAGTAGTTAGCTTTCACAAGTACCAGGCAAGCAAGAGACCAATACACCACCACCACGAATAAAATATTGTTAAAAGGGTTGTCCATCCTGGTATGTGAAATCAGATATTGAGACACCAGCTAAAACAAGTCACTTGCGATCAAAAATCGTAAATATTTAATGTGAACCAGTGGATAAAACTTTTTTTTTTTTAAATAGTCCCTTTGCCTCTACAGTCTCTACAGAGATTTCCAGCAGAAGGGAACACCAATCTGATCCCTGGAAATCCAGCTAGCAAGAACTACAGCCCACTAGTAATCCACTCTCAAGCTCTAGTGCTTCACTCTCCTTCATAAAGGAGTGATGAGGGAAATCCTACGCAACTACCAAGATTTTTCGAGGAACAAGTTCCTCCCTCAAGTCATACATATCCGTGAGTGTTCCTATGTGAGCCAAGAGGTAGAATACATTCACAGAGGAAAGATGAGTTCCTTGGCCACAAGGCCACAACTTCAGTATCCTCTGAGATTATAACAAAGTATCTCCAAATTAAAATCTTTTCAAAAGTAATGTCCAAGGTTATTACTCTGGTTTAGACTTGCTACAAGAAATTCAGAAGCAGCGCTCATTTATTTGAACACTTGGGAAGAATAAACACTGTCCTACCCACTTAGAGCCCAATCATTTAAAAACAGTGCTGTTCATGGAAACCTGGTGTTCGTCTTGGAGTCTATTTTATAAAAGGCTACAAACATTCATAAAGTTCTATAAAAAAAAACTATTGGGAGGGCTGCTTTGGTTTTTATTTCCAACCGTACTGCCATTCCAAACATTCCTACTGGCACCATTTTGCACTAGAGCATTGAGAAGGAGTCTCCCTATAGATATTTTTAAGTGCTGTCTTTGATTTCAAAAGAATCAAATCTAGCGGGTCCCGCTAAAGCTCCAGTAAACCTTCGTTAACAAACCATCCTCAAGGACCAAAAAAGGCAAGAATACATTCCTGAAACATAAGGAAGATAAAACGGTCATTTCACGGCTCCCACAGGATCCTGTAAAATTACGTATTTTGTCTTGCAGATCAGTAAAACCATACGTGAATTGTAACTATCAGGTTTTCTCCAAAATTAATAGAGCAAACAAAGTGTCCAAACATTGTAACCATGGACCACTTTGGACCCTGGGTGGTACAGTATGTGCAGAGTGTCACAGCATGATTCAGGGGGTCTCTGAGCAGCCCACTGGTCCATCTCTGCCAAAATTATAATACAGCGGTGTCAATTGAGTCCATCTCCAACTGCGAAACATGAAGCCCAAATATACTGCTTAGTGGAAAACATACTAATTCTGAAGACAAACATCTTTGAGAACACCAAAGGCGACATCAGTAATACATGTTTTTAAAATTTCCTGTGGATTGCACATGCCAACACCAGCAAAAGTTTGTGTCCAGCTGGTCAGAGATTTCCAGTATGTCCAGTTCTGAAACCACTTAACTAAAGTATCTAATCCCCATGAAGCATGTAGATCAGCCCACACCTCAGCTGACAGCCAGCTTAGAGACAAAACATACTATTCAGCGGAACACTTTCTATCTCCCCATTTTACCTTCAACTTTTCTTTCATGTTTGAAGTCTCTCTCATCTTCTTGTACTCTTTGATGTCTGTGGCCTGAATGGCAGATTTTGATTTTGAAATCCAGTTCAAGAGCTCAGTACTTTCAGCATCAAACCTGGTTTAAAAGGTCAGAAAATATTTTTTGATTTTGGTCATTTTTCCCTACTCAGTCACTCTGTCTTAAAAATCAGAACTCTTGAAGTTCAGCACATTACTCAATCCCAAAACACCAAGGCTGCACACAAGATTCATGTTTCTCATATTACTACTCACAGGAGGTAGGACAGAGGTAGACTTTCAAAAACCTGCCATAGCAAAAATTATGCCCATGGCACTAGCCTTTGGGAGCAAATTGAGAATGCATGGTGCAACTTATTTTGTAATTTTTTAATGCAGATCTTCATGCAAGTTATTACTGTTTCTTTTAGTATGTCACAAAGGTATCTCTCAATACCGCATATTTTCAAAGTAATAAACAAAACCTCAGGAACAAGACAAATAAGAATTACACTTCTAGATTTCATAATAGCCTGCAACTCTATTTAGTCTGAATAAAAAGGCAGCAGCTTAAGCACTCATGGCAGTGGACAAACCTTTTTGAAGGCCTAGCTGACTAAAGATTAGCTTTTAGCTTAGCATTTTTAGCTACAGTTGGACATGTCTATACTAACACAACTTTCTTATGCCTACAACCTCTAAGATACAACCCACCACCAAAAACCAAAAGCAAGCAAACAAAAAATAACCAACTCCCAAATTAACCAACACTGTACAGAACTTGAGAGGAGGACAGATATACTATACAGACCACAAGTCAGGCCATATTACAATTATACTACTTAATACAGTGTAAATCCTAACATGGAATAACAGTCTGCCAACAAATGCAGAAGTCACTGTTAGTCACTGAAAGTTTTCATGGGAAAACCTGCAAAATTCTAGTTATTGGCCATTTGTTGGTTTCAGAGGTAACTGAGATCAGGTAAAAGCATCAGAAAGTTTAACCTATTTTAACTGACTCTGTCCTTAATATAGTTTGAACTCTAGGAAAAAAAAGATAAAGGATCAAATCGCTTTTGCTTTCAAAGTCTAAAATAGTTTCTGCTTCTCGTGAGACACAGAGAAGGGACAGATAGGCTGCTGACCCTGTTACTGCCCTGCGACACACCCACATGCACACGCTACCCCTACTAGGGCTTGGAGCAGCTGACCAGCATCCTCAAAAGGGTTCGGGCAGGTGCCTTACCCTTTCAAACCTCCATTCGTTCTCCACAAAAATGAAGAGAACAACACTTCTTCACTGCGCAAACACACATCACCTAGCACAGTGATGCCCTGTTGCGCGCGGGTTCCCGGACAACGCTACACGATCAATGTGATCAAGCGAATGCCAACTTTATTCCCGAACAGCTCGGCTAATACACAGTGTTCCACCCCACTGCGCAAGCCCATTGGCTGCAAGCAGCTGCGCACGCATGTGCCTCTACATGATTGGTTGCTCAATGCTGAGCATGCGCAGTACACGCACATGCGTCAGCCCTCTCCACTTCTGTGTTTACGTTCGACTTAGAGCCACGTGGCCTCTAAGTCAATCAGGTCTGGATTGCTCACAACATGTCTGCTGTCTTCCCACAATGCCCTGCTCTTGGCACAGCCCTCTATCCTTTCCCTAAACAACCTGCCAAAGGTTTAAACTTGTGACACCTCACAGAAACGCTCATTTTTCTCAAGCAAGCACAAAAACCAAAATGATAAGAATACAGAATTTACTTTCTGGAGTTATCTCAAAACAATTCCTTTAGTTTTAGGCATGCTATTTAACATACCATTAAATACTGTTTAGCCTAGGGAAGAGAAAGCTCCAGGGAGACCTTATAGCAGCCTTCCAGTACTTAAACGGGGCCTACAGGAAAGACGGGAAGGGACTCTCTATCAGGGAGCATAGTGATAGGATGAGGAGTAACAGTTTTAAACTGAAAGAGAGTAGATTTAGGTTAGCTATTAGGGAGAAATTCTTTACTGTGAGGGTGGTGAGGCACTGGAAGAGGACCAGAGAAGCTGTGGATGCCCCCTCCCTGGCAGCGTTCAAGGCCAGGTTGGATGGGGCTTTGAGCCACCTGGTCTAGCGGAAGGAGTTCCTGCCCATCACGGGGGGGTGGGAACAGGATGATCTTTAAGGTCCCTTCCAACCTAAATCGTTCTATGATTCTATAAATGCCAATCAGTCAGTCACTCCAGATACACTTGCAAAAGAAGATATCACTCTGATATCATTCTTATTACTAAATACCAGGGAAATTTAATAGGTTTCTGAGACTTTTTTGTGCAGTTTCTCCCATACATTTTATGGAGATTAGAAATAAATACATCAAAATACTTGGCACTTTCACAACATCTTTTNAAAGAAGATATCACTCTGATATCATTCTTATTACTAAATACCAGGGAAATTTAATAGGTTTCTGAGACTTTTTTGTGCAGTTTCTCCGATACATTTTATGGAGATTAGAAATAAATACATCAAAATACTTGGCACTTTCACAACATCTTTTAACCAAAGACGAGAAGATGTTTTTCCAAAAGAAAGTAAATATAATTAATTCTATCTTTCAGCAGAAGAACTGAGGTACAAAGGACTGAAGTACTGTTTTTTTTGAGAAAAAAAACACCTCTGTTTCCCTTTGAAATTAATGGAAGCTCTAGGCTTTCTATTGCTCTGAAAACAAGTCTGTACATACCACTCCCTTCCCATTCTCCAAATCCAACCTCACAACCGCAACTTAACTATTCCTCACTTGCATAAAAGAAGAATCAAAAGCCAAGACCAAGAGACATGACTCTCTGTAGTGAGCCTATCTAGTGAGAAACGGAAAATGGCAGTGACATATACTTACTTTTTCTTTGCTTCACTGTCCCCTGGGATTTGCCTTTTCTTTGGTGGTGGCGGTGGGGGCAACTCCTGTCTGGATTGTTTAACGAGTACCTGTTCCTTCAATGGCATTGTTTCTGCAGCAGTCTTCTGTGAAACCTGTGACATCCCTACAGTTCCTACAGCTTGAGTTACCTACATAAAATAATTTAGCAAAAGAGTCAAATGCCATTTCTAATACAAACTTACTTACTTTTGCTTAGTTCCTTTTATTCATCAGTCATAAAAGCCCATTCATTCACTCCTACAAATGACCACATCTAGCCATCATGAACCACCTTCATCATAGATGCATCCAGAGAAAAACTCATTTTATAGATGTGAACAACACATCAAAATTCTCAGTTCAACTAGAATTCCATGGCAGTCCAAGTGAACTAAAATCAACAAAATAAGCATTATATCTATTTTATTTCATAACTGCTTGGTTCACAAAAAGAACCAAGGTCCTTTGGGTTTATTAACACAGAACTCTGTATTTTATACTCATACCTCACAAAACCAAGCTTAGATCTCAGAAAGAGCTGATACATCGTGTATTTGACCTAAAAACTTGCTCAAGTCAATAGAAACCTTCCACCCTCTTTGATGGGATATAAAGTAAGTCCCATGGGAATCAACCTGTACGTTCTAAGTATGTGCTTAATATTTAGGGAGAGTGACAGTGCTTTTATTCAAATGCATGAACAAATTAAAGCCACATGGCTGAAACGGACCCCTACACAGACTGCGAAACTCATTCACTATAGACTAAATGCATCATGAATCACTGCCACAGCCTTCACCATAATAACATTTTATTAGCAGAAAAGGGGGACATATGAGTCATAAACTGTCAAACAGAATTCTCACAGAAGCCAATGGGAGTTCTGTCTAAATAAAAACATTACCAAGCACTCAAAATACCAAAATAAACATTTAACAATCCAGCTAGGCTATTATCGTTACATATCAAACAAACAACTACTCTATTTTCAACAGATGAGAAATCATACTCACAGAGCATGAATGCTTGTATGACTCCCATTTATTTATCTATTCTGGGGTTTGGGTTTGGTCTTTGTTTTCTTTTAGTATCAAATTTAATCCAGTCCCAGTACTCTTATAATGTGTTTAAAGGCATTTGCATTGATTGATAATACATGTCAAGCCTGCTTTACTCATCAGAAAAATGAAGCTTAATCTGTGTGAGAAAGGAGTAATAGTACTAGTCAGGTTAACAACTTGGGGTTTTGAAGACCCAAAAAACGCAGACAGCTTTTTTAGCGGATAAAGTCAGCCCCATGTGAAAGAGCACTCACCTACCTCTCTAGCCTGATGCCAAGAACTCACCTGGGCAATTTTGCTGACAGTATCAGTGAGGTTTGCACACATACAGACATCTAAACAGCTAAAAAGTAATAAAGTCTTGTTAAGTACCTGGTTAGAGTAATCCTCTAGCTTCTGAACCAAACTGTCCCACCTCTGAGTTNAAAAAACACAGACAGCTTTTTTAGCGGATAAAGTCAGCCGCATGTGAAAGACCACTCACCTACCTCTCTAGCCTGATGCCAAGAACTCA
Organism: Steatornis caripensis; assembly: GCA_013398225.1. NCBI lineage: Eukaryota > Metazoa > Chordata > Aves > Caprimulgiformes > Steatornithidae > Steatornis > Steatornis caripensis. The sequence continues at coordinate 7,546 of VZSC01010140.1, forward strand.
CCTGGGTAATTTTGCTGACAGTATCAGTGAGGTTTGCATACATACAGACATTTAAACAGCTAAAAAGTAATAAAGTCTTGTTAAGTACCTGGTTAGAGTAATCCTCTAGCTTCTGAACCNCAAAAAACGCAGACAGCTTTTTTAGCGGATAAAGTCAGCCCCATGTGAAAGAGCACTCACCTACCTCTCTAGCCTGATGCCAAGAACTCACCTGGGCAATTTTGCTGACAGTATCAGTGAGGTTTGCACACATACAGACATCTAAACAGCTAAAAAGTAATAAAGTCTTGTTAAGTACCTGGTTAGAGTAATCCTCTAGCTTCTGAACCAAACTGTCCCACCTCTGAGTTAATTCTTCTTGATCCTGATCGATTTTACTGGATGCTGTGCCACTCCCAAGGATCTGGGCCACATCCTGACCTAGCTCATTCAGCTGGTCTAGTGTTTGCCGTTTCATACCCATGTCCTCTTTCAGAATCTGAAGTTAAAAGAAAACATTAAAAGATGACATCAAGTATTCTGTCACCCCTTAGCTTTCAATTCCATGGGGGGGGCGGGGGGAAGCGTACTACCTGAGCCAGATGCATCATAGGTTTCAAAACGGTTCTCGTGTAACAAAGCACTAACAGACACTCTTAAAAATAAGACATCCCTGAAACAGCTCCTAGAGCAGTCAGCAGTATCTCTTGAGTAACAGTTACAAATTATTAGTTCAGGTACATGCTGCACTAATGTATTAAAAAAAAAACCCACCACCACACAACAAAAACACAAACCACAAACCTACACTTCGGAAAGCACAGCTGACTGGGGGGCTGCAATAAACTCCAAACCCTGTTAAAAACCTGGGACAGCTGTTTCAAAGTTTGGCACACCAACCTGCAATGGCCATGGGCTAAGTTGTACACATTTTTTAAATTCAAGTGAAATTATCTGGCAAGGAGAGAATACTGTCCTGGCTTCCAAAGTATCATGCATTCACAGCTCCTACTGGGGTCAAACTGGCAATTTGCCATTCATTTAGTCCATGAGAATTGACGTGATAGAGCAGGACAGCAATACTCACTGCTAGTTTTCGAACATTCACACTCAGGTCTGTCTGGTCTTTGAAGTTGCTTGTCTGGACCTTACTCAAAGCCTCTTCTTTCTCAGTTAACCAAGCTTTCAATAAGCACTGCAGATCATAAGAAAAATACATAAGAAAATACCAAGTTTGTCAAACAGCTATTGACAATTCCTTCTTTAAGATCTTTGCATTCAAAGCACAGTTCTGCAGTCTTTATACACAGGAATTTCAGTTGGCATTAACAAAAATAGTACATAAAAGGCGACAAAAAACATCAGACAATGAAGTAATACTTTCCAGCAAAACAATTTCAACAAAACCATTTCACAATATATCAGAGTGCACCCCCTGTCAAAGTTATTTATAGCAACCAGATATCCACCATGAAGCTGATGTAGAATTTATAAATTGTAATAGAATTAAATATATCAAAGTGGTATGTACGCTTTCTTTCATTCTCCACCCTTTTTCTGCGATTCAAAACTAGCCACTACAAACACTTTCTCACAGAAGCTACACCACTGATAATTCAGAGTTCTTTTAGTCTGGGCAGTCAGTCAAGTATTCAGATATTAATTAGTCACTTCCCTGTTTACTGTATCTACTTCCAATTACAAAATAACTTAGGCAAACACTGTCTCATTAGCTGCTGAAAGCTGGAGTGGTCCGCTCTGAATAGTACTAACTTAGGGATCTTGAATTTTTTTCACTTTTTTATAGAATACCTGTCCTGGGTCTCACTTCCCTTCAGTCACACAGCACTCCTATAGAAACTCCAGCAATGAATGGAAGTATCAGGAAGGATTTTATACATTTCATATTACATTGCAACTTATTGCTGCTGCTGCACAGCAATCTCCATAGACTAGAATACTCAGCTCTCTATGAAGCTCGGTTGCATAGCCACTGGCATACTGCTACCCCTCTGTAGTTAAAAATAAATTAGTAAATAGATACAGCAAGTCAAATCTTTTTGTTCTTTGAAGAACACACTTTTCTTTGAACAGCCACTAGGCTCCTCAGTCTAGCTGTACGTTTTTGGCATTGTCCCAGAATTGACTACAGCAACTTCTGGGCCAAAGGGTTACGGTAGTTTACATTGCCAATGTAAACCAACACGCCAAATGTACAGACAGAAAATACGATGGTGGTGTAAATGCCATAAGGCTGTGAGAAACAAAATTATAACACTACATACTCTCTGGAAAAATCACGCTGGCATCCCAGCCAACATATTTTATGGATAACAGGAGCTTAAAAAGCCTTCAATGTATTCAATCAATTTCTGCTAAATCAGCAGTCAAAGATAACTCTCACTAGAAAACTGAAACATAATTAATTATCACAGCGCTAAGAAATATCTGGCACTGATTGAGGAATTTGTTTCCTGAATGGTAAGAATTGTGTTGACTTGGCAATGTGGCTTCCAAAAATTTTCTAGGCAGCCACAAAAAGGCTAACGCATTGCTGTTGCTCATCTGTCCATCTGGTTGGGCAAAATGGAAAAATGATAGTATCTAAATGTTTTAGTTACTTTTATGTTAACAAAGTGTATGCATCAAAGTTTTTAATTAGTTTCAAATCGTAATTTTTGTAGGTCACTTGATAATTCTTGAGGACAGAGAACCGAAATTCAAACCTGTTAATAATAAATGCATTGTTCAGAGCTGAACAATGAATGCAAGCATAGGCTCATCTAAACCACCTAAAACAAATTTCNTCCTCAGTCTAGCTGTACGTTTTTGGCATCGTCCCAGAATTGACTACAGCAACTTCTGGGCCAAAGGGTTACGGTAGTTTACATTGCCAATGTAAACCAACACGCCAAATGTACAGACAGAAAATACGATGGTGGTGTAAATGCCATAAGGCTGTGAGAAACAAAATTATAACACTACATACTCTCTGGAAAAATCACGCTGGCATCCCAGCCAACATATTTTATGGATAACAGGAGCTTAAAAAGCCTTCAATGTATTCAATCAATTTCTGCTAAATCAGCAGTCAAAGATAGCTTTCACTAGAAAACTGAAACATAATTATCACAGCGCTAAGAAATATCTGGCACTGATTGAGGAATTTGTTTCCTGAATGGTAAGAATTGTGTTGACTTGGCAATGTGGCTTCCAAAAATTTTCTAGGCAGCCACAAAAAGGCTAATGCATTGCTGTTGCTCATCTGTCCATCTGGTTGGGCAAAATGGAAAAATGATAGTATCTAAATGTTTTAGTTACTTTTATGTTAACAAAGTGTATGCATCAAAGTTTTTAATTAGTTTCAAATCGTAATTTTTGTAGGTCACTTGATAATTCTTGAGGACAGAGAACCGAAATTCAAACCTGTTAATAATAAATGCATTGTTCAGAGCATAGGCTCATCTAAACCACCTAAAACAAATTTCTACTTCCTCATTACTTGCTATCTGACATTCTACATTAAACGAACACCAATTTTTTTTTTTTTTTACTTTTACAGAGCAACATAATTACATACAAAATTTAAAAAGCTGAAAGCAAAGCAACTCCAACAGAAGATGACACAAAAATGATCAGAGGGCTGGAACACCTCTCCTGTGAGGAAAGGCTGAGGGAGCTGGGGTTGTTCAGCCTGGAGAAGAGAAGGCTCCATAGAGACCTTACAGCAGCCTTTCAGTACTTAAAAGGGGCTTATAAGGATGGGGCCAAACTTTTTAGTAGGGTCTGTTGCGATAGCACAAGGGGTAATGGTTTTAAACTAAAAGAGGGTAGATTCAGACTAGATAGAAGACATTTTTTACAAAGAGGATGGTGAAACACTGGAACAGGTTGCCCAGAGAGGTAGTAGGTGCCCCATCCCTGGAAACATTCAACATCAGGTTGGACGGGGCTCTGAGCAACCTGATCTAGCTGAAGATGTCCCTGCTCACTGCAGTGGGGTTGGACTAGATGGCCTTTAAAGATGTCTCCCAACCCAAACCATTCTACAATTCTATGACACTCTTAACAGTATTGTAATAGTCAAGAGTGGTCACTTTTCCCCAGACAAATGTAAGGGTGGAAGAGGACAGAAAACACGTTCACACAGGATCATTAGAACTGAGAACACTTTAAGTTTGCACCTTGACATACAGAGCAAGGATTTTTGAGGAATGCTTATTTCTCAACTCAGAGACTTACCTTGCCCAGTAGTTGCCAGAAAATGTTTGTACACAATTTTCTATGCGTACATACACACATGCCAAAGCAGTATTTTAAAGAAATATATATAAATGGATACTTGGCACTGGATAAACCAGAATCTGAACCTTGGGTCCATATCAACAACAAGGCCACATGAGCTGCAAATTCAGCTTATCAATACACTGCAAATAGATGTGGGAGGGGTCAGGGAGAAATACATATGCAATCCCCAGAAACACAGACAAAACATTCATGTCAAAGGAACCAGACTGGTACTGATAGCAACAGCTATATCAGCACTGTTCTTCTTCTTTCAAACGTCTAAACAATCTGTGCAATACTGCAGAGTTTAAACAATAGCTTACAGTGATAAATAGCATCATTTAAGAAAACAAAACAATTTAAGTAAAACCTTCAAAGGAAAAGCCATGAAATATTTTAAGCTGAGACACAAAACAAGCTCTAGCACTAGGCATGCAAACCTAACACATGCAGTTGTGTTACCCCATTTTTTATGCCATCAGTTAATTTGCGTTTGAGTGGTTTATTTAATATATGTGTAAAATGCGTGATATCAAAGCAAGACAAAACTCACAATGCCATCTTCTTCACAATTCAACTGTTTGCCTAAACTCAGCAAAATGAGACGAGCTGCATGCTTGGCTATATTGACCAAATGCTTGGCTATATTGACCAAATGTTTTATGTTACTGATTTTGAAAACAGTATCTATTGATTAGTTGATTGCAAAACTGTGAACATGTATCCACATTGGAACCACATCCACCTTAATTAGGAAAATTTCTGTAATTAACATACCACCAAATAGTTAGTGATTCATTGTCATTTTGCTATCACAGATATTCCCACTTCTTGGCCATTTTGCAAGATACTTTGGAAATTAGTTTACAAGGAGTTACAAACTTTCTCACTTAAAACTTCAGCAAACACTTCTTTTGTGCTGCACAGCTACTCTACTCCTCAAGAAATGCTGGGAAGCTAAACAATAAGACAAAATCTAGTTTTTTAAGGCTTTTTTCTGGGAGCTGTTAAAACCTACTAAGGGGCTTGGGGCTATTTTTGTTTGGTTGTTTTTTCCGTCCACAAATCATCCAGTCACTCTGGGTAACTGAAGAGCTACTAACCTGCTCTTCCAGCAGCTCCTGCCATAAAAACTGAATTTCTTGTAACTTGACCCGTCGTTCCTCAGTCCAACGACAAACTGCTGTCCACCGCTCACCGAGCCTCTACAAAAGCAGGGAACACTCATGAACACTCATGAGCCTCACAAAGATACTCACAAATCTGATCTTCAAAAGCATAATTACTTCCTCACAGTAACCTCTTCTACATTATAGCTACCTCCTTGCCAGTAATCGCCATTGTTGTATTGCACACAGCTGGAGATTAAAACTTTCAAGAGCATTCACCTACGGCCTTATCTCTGCTCTTGCTGAAGTCAGTGAGCTATTTGATTGACTTCAAAAGGAGCAAACAAGGTAGTCTGAATTCTATTTCAATAAACTCTGTTTCACACTCCCTGTACTTCAGGTTACAGTCTAACTTCTGACAAATACGAGAAAATACTTCACACAATATTCTCTAGATAAATTCTGCTCGTGTCTTTATTGTTCACACGAGATTTTAACTTCCTAATGAAAATAACTTACGTAAAATACAAGATGTACTGTGCATCTTCCCATTTTAATGAAACTGCTGAAAGGATACACTACAAAAGTGCCTAAGTCACTGAGAACGCAAAGAGCTTGAATCATCAGGAATTAAGCTTGAAAGTCAAAGCACTTTTGCAGGTTTTACCCTGAGTGAATTTAATAATTCTTTATGTTAGTATTACTTCTAAAAAAAATTACACTACTTTCTAGAATAAATTGTCTTTAAACACAAAAACATTGATTAACAATTATATGCAAAGGTTTTAAGTGCCTGCTACTACAGTTAAAAAAGTGGGCTCTAAGATTACCTGCAGTTGTTCCTCCAGAATAGCTGTCGCACTTTCCCCATTGCTTTCATCGACAATGACGACCATGTGGGTTAGGGAGTTTACCTTCACCTGTTCTGTTTCTAGGTCACTCTGCAGGCTCTAGAAGAACAAATTAGAGGTTACCAATTTTGACTGCATTTGTTAATCTGCTATTCTGGCCACAGTGACTAGCACAAGTGCCATGGCAAAGTACTGCAGATTCAACAGTTCAGCATAATTTTACCACTGGGAATCACTGCACAGTTAAAATAAACATAAGCAAAAGACTGCTAGAAATGAACCCAAAACCATTCTGTTCAAGTGTTGGAAAACACAAAGGAGTGTTTTAAGCTGTATGCACCACACTTGACTGGGAGAATCATATGACAACTGCATTGACTTTCTATATGCCTACTGTTATAGATAAGAGAGCTTAAGTGATTCTATAAAAAGCTATTATTGTTAACAAGCAAGTACCATAGGGCATGCCAAACGGGGAAAAATCACTAAGAACATTCGTCTTTTAATAGCTGACAATATAATTCTCATACGTATCAACAGTGATTCACAATCACGAATCAATTGATCATGATGTTCAAAGACAATAATCAAAAACTGCAGAAAGCATACAGTTCTGACTAGTTTGAAATACTCTGGAGATTTATATTCATACAACATCTAGAAGAACAGATTCCATGGTTAAAGCCTACCTCTGAAATATCTCTGCAAGATCAATATGCCTTTACAGTACTGTAAATATCACTTTTCATCCCAGAATATCCTAAGCTACCACGTGAACAACACGCCTCAAACTCCCTAGACTCTGAAGACAGAGGAAAGAATGCAAATGTGGGACAGGAAATTACACAGACTAAAAATACTCTGCAGTTCTTGCCCTGTGAGGTACATCCCATGCTGAGCAGAAGGCCAAACTTCAGCACCCAGTACAAAAACCCAAAGCTGCAACCATGACAAGTATTAAAAGGCAATCTTTCTCCTTCAAAAAGACACTGCAGGCTAGAAAAGCTGGACTCCCATCTGGAAACTTAACTGAGACACAAACCACTTCCGAAATATTGTGCACAGAGAGCAATGTCTATGCACCCCCTTAAGATGCAATAGCAGGGACTAGAATCAGTGACTTGGGAGGCCCTCCTCGTAGTTTTAACTCTCACAGTATTCCAATCTGCAAGCCTCAAGCATGCTTTAGCAATTCCTGCCAGTTGTTAAAGGCAAGTTTGTCCACAGTACATTTCATACTGTCACTCATACCTCCAATTTACCTGGAGAGGCCTCATTTCCTGCACAAAGTGAGGGTAACACTATTTCCCCTATAGGTTTCGCTTCCTGCATGAAGCGAAGACAACATAGTTTCTGCTATAGTCATCAGTGCTTAAGCGTTCAGTTACAAAAGCACTTCCAGAAACTTCCAATTCCTTTCTACCCCATCAGCATCCTTTTCCAAACATCAAATGCAGCCCCTCAGCATACAGCCACATATGAGTTCTGACACAATCAAGTTTCTCAGCTAAGGAACCCCCCAACGTACACATCTTCTAAATACTTCTCCCATACATATTACTTAACAAAAAAAGGTTTACCTTGTGTTCTTCCAGATGTTTTTGAAGGGACTCCAAATCCTCCGCTAAGATCTGAGATTCCATCTTCTGAATGCGTTCTTCTGTGACTGTCAGCCAGTCGGACAGCTGCTGCAGCTGCTGCTTCTGGAGCTCCATCAGCATGTCATGCAGGCTGCAAGGGGAAGCACAGTTAGTTATTTCAGAAACAGCTTTCCCAAGGAAAGAGACTAAATTCTAGTTCCTATAGGAAAGAAGCAAAGTCATTCATAAACCAGTTAGCTATTATCAAGTAATATTTTCACCATTAAGCTAAGGAACACACAGTTAAGTATCTCTGTTTCTCTCTCAAAGTTAGCAAATTATGCAATTTATACTAGGGATTGTTTCTTGCAACAGGGATTTGCTGCTAATGGAGTCTCTGTGGAGAGCTGGCAACAAAATGCAGATTCTCCCTTGATGTGCAGCTCTTAGCTTGATAACCCACAGGCGGGAAAAAATTCTTCTAATCGCATTTTAGTTGTGTAAACACACACAGCTATCCACATCTACTGTATGCTTTTTACGTAAGTACTGCATGTAGATACTATATATTTAGTCTGGCACATTTACATAACATAACAGTCACAAAATACTTTTATATAAAAACCAAAAAAACCCTCAGTTTTATTTGTTTCCTTTGTTTCACCCTGGAAAGTATAAAGGTGTATTTCACGTCACAAACTGAAAAGTTAACTTGGGAGGAGGGGGCTAGGGAATCTTACAAATGGATGCAAACCGACTCCTTAGAGATGCAGTAAGCACCAGAGGTTAGTTCTGCAGCTCTAGGCGAGGTTGTGCGGCGTGACTTACCGGGCCTGCCTGTCCATGCTCTCTACCCTGAGCTCCTCCCAGCGGGAGTTCAGCAGCAGCATTTGCTCCTGGATCTCAAACTCCTCTTCAGGTGACAGATTTCCTTGGGCCACCAGTTGGTTCCCAGCCTGCAGAACGCTGCCCACGCTGCTCTGGTGTGCAGTCAGTTCCATCATAAAACCCTGGAAACAGTACAACGAGCCACGTCACCATGATCCATGAGCTCGTACAGGAATTTATGAATTTATAATTGTCCTAATAAACTGTCATGCTTGAAACAGTGCTGCAGAATGAGCTGGTACCATCAAACGCACAAGCACAGCAGACCTTTTCCTCTGTATGGCAGAAGATTCTCTATGAGCTACAAAAATTCTGGAGCCAGTAGAGCTAATTGAGGGAAAAAAGCCGACGACCTCAGAGACAAAGCTGTAAGAAGACAGCCTTTGAACAATCGCACCAAGAAAATAAAACAGAAACTTACCTACGGCCAACAGAACATAAAACAAGATGTGAAATGTACCGTAGGAAAGCAAATAGAACCGTATAAGTTACTAACATTAAAAATTCATATATATACTAAAAACCCAGAACATTTCTTCCTTTGGTTCACGGCTTTTAAACTGTAGCACAAGGGGAAAAAAAAAAATCTTCAGATTGATCAGCATTCAGATTTTAAATTCAAGTGTATACAGTAAGGTGACACAGACGAAAACTAAAACATCTAACATGACACTTGAAACTTCTAGCAACATTAGAACATTTGTTCAGACTTGGAACAGAATCAAAACAAAATAATTTGGAAACAACAATAATTTTGAAGCAACAACATGTTTCTGAAATAAACCAAGCTAATCATGACAGGTAGACCACAGAATTAAATTGACATGATTATCAATTTCAGCATTGCGCTCAGTTAACAGCAAGTGACATAACACTGATGAAGTTTTTTAGTAGCAGCTTTTTAGTTGGCAGCAGAGAAGCGTGAATCAGCCTGGATCGGACTGTCTTTATGTTACAGACACTAGTGAGCCAGCCACCAAAAGCTGGTTTAAAAAAAACACATTAAAGTTTCAAAGCATGTCCCACTAAGTTCTCCTAAAAATACCTATTTCACCTTCAAGAAGCTATTATTTGTTAACAACAACAACAAAAAAACAAAACCCAAAAAGCCCACAAATCACCATATTCAGTTAGAGGTGCTTTCAATTTAGAAAAAAACAAGAAAAAAAGAAATAGAACAGCAAGTTTTGGATAAGGACTAGGAAACAGAAGCTCTGTAGCTCCTGAACACACAAAAAAAACAACAAATGAATTTTGAAGAGAAGCTTACTTCATGGGTGGAAAATTGCTCTTTGACTTCCTCAACATCACCAGATATTTCCTCCTGTTCACGAAATGCATCCTCAGCTGACAGCAACCATGTAAGAACTTCCTCCAGAGCAACTTGGTAGCTATCCAAGTCCATATCCACCTCTGTCACTGTGCTGGGAGTCTCTGCTCTAGAACTGCCCTGGTCCTCTTCAAGTGCTACAGCCTAGGCAGCCAAGAGAAAAGTAATGTCTTAGAATTGCACAGAAGATGCCTTCCCAAATGATACTAAAAACAGAACAACTAAGATGATACCTTTAATGCTTCATAAAATTTTAGAAGTTATCGTTCGGTACATTTTTAATGAGAAGGGTCACAGTCGCCACTAATGAACTCTCATTTTAAAATAAAGAACCTGGATGGAAAAGCCAACTTTATTCTTGCTCATTTAACAGAGCAGTGGATCTCACACTCAAACAAAAACCCATCACTACCACCACCATCACAAGTCCTGCAGCAAACTCAGTTAAAGATTTTGGGCCATCCTCTCCAGCTGCCTAAGACAAATGAGAAAGAGAAGCAGAAAAAAGAAGCACAATACAGATGGAACTTTATCCCTCAACATACAGGATTTTGTACGTGAATCAGAAAAGAAGAAAAAGGAAGATAGAACCACTAAAGTAAAACACAAAGAAGTTGCTATGATTTTTCATACTTTACCAATGGCATTGCCTAAGATAGAAGACATGTTCCAGAGATAACTGACAAGCCTGAAGATCAGCTAAAATTACACCTTAAGAAAAGCCAGGCAGACTTTGTTGACAAACACACCTGCTGCATGTTAAACTCTCCATCCTCACATTCTTGCTTATATCTCCTCGGAAGAGTCTCCACCTCCCGGATGTCTTCCATGGTGACTTGCTTAGGAAGGACTTCAAACAAAGAGGTTAAATACATAATAATAGACTTTTTGTCTGGAAGCTGTACAGCAACATCTGCATCAAAAAGAAAATAAGAGGAAAAATAAATGAAGGCGCTGCTTTTCTAAGTCATTACTTAGAATACAGTTAAGACTTTACATACAGTGTAAATCACAGGTTCTCCTAATAAGTAGCCTTTAGTAAGCTTTAAGTTAAGAGGCCAGGTTTGACATAAGTCGAAAGCAGTACAAAGGAAAAAGAAATTTAAAATAATAAATTTTCTACATTTGGAAGTGAAGTCACATTAAAAGGCACAACTTTTTTGAAGTAAGAACTCAAACCTGAAGCTACTAAGGAATAAAAACTGTTTGGAGAAAATTAGTCTGCAGCATCTCCCAAGCAGAAATGCAATTCAGGGACAGTATCCCACATAAACCAACACTTCCGCTTCAGCTCTATCCCCACTCCCAGCACTGGTCAGTTCATTTTCTTACTTTCCACATGGAAAAGAATCTCACCAACTCAGGTTCACTTATCTCTCTCCGTTTATGAGTGCTACCCATTCAGTTAACACTTTTTTTGTTTGCTTAGTTTTTTTAAAGGTGGTGCTTGAGTCTATAAAGTTTGAGAGCTTGTCTTACAGAACAAATCTTAGGAAGTTCACTTCAAAGCAAAGCAACAGCTCAGGATTTTATAAAGGGGCCATAAAAGTTTCCTGATAAACATTCCTACACAGTAAGTACTCACAGCACTGGCAGCTACTGCTCCTCAGTATATATATAAAAAAATGAAAAATCATGCACTCTTAAGCTATCTCATTCTGCATAATGCTCTATTTCACCTGAAAAGCACAGACCCTTGCAGCAGGTCTCCTACATAAAATAAAACAAAGCCACGGTACCAACTCCACCTTCTGTATACTGTCTCTGAACGGTAAGTGAATCTGAACCTTAACATTCAAAAAGCCGAAGCACACACATGCACAGACATACCCTTACCCTACAATTTACATTCCTTTAAAGCCAAATTTAAGGGCTTGAAACAAAATATCACTGCACAAAACTGCTGGATTTTGTATTCATAGTAAATGTCAACATCAGAAATTTCTTTCAAGAGCACTCAAAAAAGCTTCCAGTCAAGTAAAGTAACTATATCCCACCTTCAGGATCCAACAGTTTCTCAATTCCCAAGTGGTTCTTGGCTATGCTGAAGGCATGTTCCNAAGAGCGCTCAAAAAAGCTTCCAGTCAAGTAAAGTAACTATATCCCACCTTCAGGATCCAACAGTTTCTCAATTCCCAAGTGGTTCTTGGCTATGCTGAAGGCATGTTCCAGTCTCTCAACTGGGGACATCTTTGTAACTTTATCCCAGCTGAAAAGCTCAGGTCTGAAAGGTAAGACAGAACAGGAAAGCAAGCAGTAAATTTTATCTGAAGAAAAATTCCATACCATGCAAAATATGAAGTCATGGATATGGAGGTAGCTACCTAAGTAATGTAAATACACACAAGATATAAACATAAGTGCATATACATGAATGCATAAATACACAAATGTGCTTTCTTTTTATTAGTGAGAATACGGCAACCACAAATCAATTATCAACTGCTGCATGTCCACAGCAACATCTACCTTCCATTCTATGTATTCTATACACATACTCATTGACTGCAACAGAAGATTACATACTACTAACAGGAAAATAAATAAACTCCATGTTTAACATTTATTCCAGCACAAGTTTTCTTCAACTGTTTCTTTCACAGCATTACTGTTACTACATGCTTTCTGCATCAAGCTTTGCTGGGGAATCAAGAGTTGCTCTGCTCCTGGAGAGCCTCATTCCAAACTTGCGATGTGGCTCAGTGACCACTCCAGACCATCACAGCCAGGAGCAGCAGCCGTCTCCACCCCTGCTTGCTCACCCTGCCCCATATCCTTTTTCCCCCATTAAAAAAAAAATAACCAAACTACAAAAAACCCACCCCATCACAAGTGCTCACGACAGTCACAATGCGAATCAGACCAAGGATCTGATCAATTTACGGTGCCAGCAGCCTTCATCTCACATTAGCATTAACCAAACCAAATCTCCAGCCCAGCTGTGCACCTAAAACGTACCGGCAGGTCTCAAAGGGGAAGAGGAGACCACGGAGCAGGAAGTGGGGTCAGCAAACAGGGCCCCCTCCTAGTGGTACCTACACCGACAGGGTGTGATCAGCCCAGTGCTGCAGCAGCACGGCTGTGAGGCTACAAAGCCATCAAAACACCTGCCATTCCCCTGTAATAGCAGCTTCTCATTGAAACATTGCTATTGATTCTGTGCTTTATAGAATTTGGGGAGGAAGACATGGTATTGCCTTCAATTCTTTTATTCTTACTTCAGTTGTAAATTACCCTGAGAGTATCCTTTTGACATCTGTCAAGTCATTACACTTTGAGAAACAGGAAGGCCCTAAGCCAGCAGGGTCTGAGGAGTGAAAAGCCAGAGGGAAGGTGGGGTGAGCAGGGAACAGAGATATACAAAGATCCTGACACAAGCTAGCAGAATACCGCACCTCCATGGAAGAAGCAACAAGGATAACCAGGTACATTCATACAAGGCCTTAGCAGAGACTCTTACTTTGAAAAACACATTGCAATAAGTGTATTGTATATGCACTACCTGCACACTGCCGTGCTAACACAAATTTTAATAAAATGCAATCTAGGTATTTACCTATGAGCAATAAAATTGTACCAAAGAGCAGAAGTCAATTCAGCGAGGAACTAAGCTAATATTAGGAAATGAAAGAGATCAGCACAGTAGAATGTTAAGTGCCCGATTACTTCATATAATTTTCTGAAGTACGCTGTGTTACAAAGTTACCAGGTATTATAGTCAAGATGTAGCACTGCTAACAATTGTTCATAGATACACAGAGAAAAGCGACCTACTAAACCTCTTAATGGGATCCACAAGAATTCTCCTATATTGAAGTGTCATATTAAGCTAAATTTAAAAAGCAATATTGAACATGCTCCTTAGACAGGGAAGCACTACTGTCTGGGTAAGCTAAACAGCTTTGTTGTCCTACCACTTCTGCAACCTGCCCCAATCCCCTTGTTCCTTACAAGTGCCTTTTAAAGCTTCTCTTTCAAAGTCAGACTAAATTTAAATCCAGCTCAAGATTTCTCAGAAGTGCGGGGAAAATGGTGCTTCCCTGGATAAAGGACTGGTGCCCAGGGACAGCAAAGCTGACTTCTGATGCACTGGCAGCTGCCAGGCTCCTAGGAAGAGGGAATAAGAGGCTCAGAGATCAGCAGAGCCAGGTAACCCAGAAATTTCAGGAAGCCAGAGGAAAGCACAGTTACTCAGTTGGAGTTTTTGGTAGGGTCTTTTGCTGCTTAACAGTGCTCTGAAAAGGGCAGAGCTCACAAATTTCAGATCCTACAAAGCCCAAGCACAGTCACAACATATAAGGACAACAAACAGCCTAAAGCCAGTTTTGCTGCCTCTCTCCTGCTTCCCTAAGGTCACCTAGGTCTCACTTCTGTCTAAAGCTGGCACTGTCTCCATCACAAAGCTTCGCACGTTCAGCAGCAGAGCTATGCCACTACAGCCAATTATACTGGTATGAAAACCATCAGAACAGCTCACACCATCCAGAGAAGAGACTTGGTAATACAGAGAGACCTTTGCTAGTGTTGCTCTGCCTTTGCAGAACAGTCCTTCCAAGCTTTCAGGAGCCCGCAGTGTGGTGCAGATGCTCCCCATGTACCCAAGCAGGCTGAACACAAGCCAGCTCTGGTCTACAAGGCACATCGGTGTGTCAGGGCAGACCCATCCTGAAGCCAGCGAGCCTGTGACAGAGCCCGTTATGTCAGTCAGCACAGGCCAAATGGGCACTTAAGAGCAGAGAACAGCAGGCTCGAAGTGAACATATGCTTTTGGAAACACTTTGTATCTGCTGCACATAAATATTCTGGGTGTTTGTAAAGCATTTGCCACGACATAGCTGGTGGCCAGGACATCTGGTTAAATTCCAGATATTTATCATACCATTACCATGTTAAAAGGGTTATTTATGGTTAAGAACAGTCAGAACTTGCCAAGCAATGAGCTGACTTCATTTAAAATACTAGAATGGATTGCACAGAGGCAGATCTCAAAGAAAATCTTAAAAAAAAAGAAATAACTAGTATGTAAGTTTCATAGGAGTCTGTAATGATGATTTCTTTAGACTACCAAAGAGTTCTCCAAAAATCAGAAAGAATACAAAAATCTGTGCGAAGAAGGTTTAACAGCATTTCTTATAAAGTATAATGAGCATGCTACAGATACCTGAAGTGTTCTATTACCCTTTGATTCTCCTGCTCAACAGTTCTCCTGAAAGAACTGCATACATTGTCTTTCAAGCAACACACATTCAAAAACTAAGAAAAGCTACAGAGCCTTATTCCTTCGTTTTGAATCTTTTGTATCTTCCTACTAAAGTGATACAGCAAACTCCAACTGAAAAATGTTTCCCTCTGAAGAGGAGAGAGGGCACAGGAAGGAAGGGCACGAGAAGGAAGGGCTTAACCCTCACCTACAGAGACCCGTTCAGCACATCCGCTGTATAATGCAGGTAAATCCACTCCAGTTAGCAAGTGTGCGTGCATGTGCAAGAACAGAGAGTTACACTGCTGCCTTGGCTCCATCCTTTGCAAGGCTCTGGCAATATCCCCCCCGCTGTTATTGTTACCACAACAATAAAAAAACCCCACAAACAATGAATCACTGAAACAGGCTACAAGCTGTCAAATGCTCAAGCATAAAGACATGGGAAAAAACCTGCTTACTTCACGAGGTCTGTGATAAGCTGTTTGCTACTTACTTGTGTCTGTGCATGACAGCATTAAAGGCGAGTCCATCTGCCCAGCTTGTGGTAAAGTTCAGAACATTGACCTGACTGTAAGGTCTTGTGGACTGCCGAACCCAGCTCAGCAGGATCTTCTCACTGTTGGTCTGCTGCAAATCTGACATAATGTTCTTCATTACATCCTTCACCTGCAGGACAGAAGCAGCTACACCTTAGAGATATGTTTCTCCACTTTTCCTGCTTATAAAACCTTTGAACCAAGCTAATTCACAAATCATGAAAGCGTTTTTCCCCGTGAAAAGCTATGAATCAAACTAACTCCTCACATGAAATTTGGGAATAGGAGTCTTCATACCATCTTTGCACTCCATTGATTACATGTACCAGTAATGCTTCATGTAATAATGACACATTACTCTTACGTTACAATCCTCCCCCTCTCCTCAGTGCTGCCTACACGAAGCACAGGGTATATTATTTCTCACTGCCTTGTGCTGTGGGTTCCACCAGTAAGCAAAACCCAAAAATACAGCTTGCACAGGTTTTCTGCAAGAATAGGGTATCTGCTCAGCCAAAAAAAATTATTTGCTGTTTGGGTACTATGCATAAGCACCCACCAAAGTCCCTCCAAGTAAATTCAATGATCCTTCCAGGTACCTGGATAAACCAGGAACAATTCAATCTATGAGACCGAGAAACAAACCTCCAGAGAAGTATGTAAGACGCAAGACCAACAAAGCTACCTAGATAGTAAAAAACCAACTGCTAACACAAGTGCAGGAAAGCCTTGTGGAAGGAATACATATACAAAGTTTCAGCCTGAAGAGCCTCTCTGCAATTAACACCAGCAGGAACTAAACTGAGACTGAGTACAACTGAGCACACGTGAGAATACGTGTCCCAGAAGGCAGCCAATAGACAGATCAGAAACCAAACACTGGCCTGCCTTTATTTACCAGCCCAAAATAGAAGCAGAATTTTCCGCCACCAAAACCCCAGGAAGGTTTGTGAGAATCCCAGCAGAACGATGCACACGATTCCTGGAAAAGAAGGGATCTCGCAGCAGCCTCTCACCTGCCAGTGCAAGATAATGCTCCACAGCAGCCCCAGCGTCAGCTTGTGATTTCCATCAACGATGTCGGTTCCTCCAATATTCACCAACTCCACCTGGAGAGGTCGAATCAACTCTATATTAAACAGTTATCACAGCTTCAAGTCACAAGCCCACCCCATATTCCTGGGTGTCCAGCCATGAATTATGAAGTGCTCTGAAATAAAAATGTAGTTAGAGAGAACCAGAGCACTGCCTATCTGAATTTGTCATGACAACTGCTTAAACATGACAAAAGATGGCACTAGAAAAGACACTCAATTGGGAGAGTTTTATCCTCTCTTCTAACATACAGCTGCACACCAGCACTCAAAACTGACCAATAGAAATGCAAACATGCGGGATCTGATACTAAAAAAAAAAAAATTCAGCAGTCCTGCTCCTAGATACCCTCAGAGATACTACAAAACCACAAGAACTCTGTAATTAAGAACAAGTTTGTCCTTTGCATGAACGAGCATCCAAAAGGGACAAGTTTATACAAGGAGACCAAAGCTCAAGGGAAAAAAAAAAAAAATCACATTTTCAAGTTTCCTGTATGCACAGGATGCCATATAGACTCGGTGATAGTCTAATTGAGATCATTAAAAAGATAAAAACACAGGAAGAGTGACAAGGAGATTCCTTCAGTAAGCGAGAGGGCAAGACAGGCTACCCACTCCCGCATCAAGCACTCAGAAGCAGCAAAGCTTGGAGCACACTACCAGATACTCACTCGGTGCTACTCTGGAGTATGAACTGAACTGGGGCATCAAGTCTCCATTCAGTCAACGCAGAGAGTGGCACTAACTCTGAACCACCTTTTGGAGGGAACCCACAGCGGCACACTGCATTAGTCACCACCATGCCTATGGAAATTGGGCTAGGAACAGCTGCTTACTGCAGAGGAGACAAATACCTCCCTGGGTATATGTACACATACAGCAGATGCTGCAATGGACTCCCACGCAGGGCAGATGGTGGAGCTTCATTCTTGTAAATAACCTGAGCCAAGAGGATCCTCCAGCCTCAGGGGCAAGTGGCACAGCGCATTTCACCTCAACAGGGAAGCATTTTTCTCCCTGCCTCACCCCTGCTCCAAACAGTGTTATCCACAGCGCCTATCAGAATCACCTCTGAGAACTGTATCTGGGCATGGCTTGGGATCAGAACTGGTCATAAAGACAAAATCTGGACCAAGGAGCTGGCTAGCAATTAAAGAATACAGACAATTACAGTACAGTAACAGAGCCTGTGCCCTGGCTCTCAGCGAACATAGCCTACAATGACAGAATAGACAAGAACAAAAACTTCATTTTGTTTTTGAGGATATTGCTGATATATAAGAATATAACGGTATTCCATGAATATTTTTCCTCTTATCACACAATCACGAATAGCTTCAATTCTGCAAAATGTACTCGTAATGTCACTGCTTTCAGATATCATCTCGACAATTTTGAGTTCCCTGTAGGTCTCTTGATTAGGAGAATCAAATCAAAACTGTGTTGTGAGATTAAGATGGAATCACATATTACAAAGTACTAAGAAAGCTGGTAGATTGTTCTCTCCCAATTTTTACAGCAGCTGGAACAGAATCTTACAGCAATACTCTGCAAATATTTGGCATATATTTTAAGATAACTGTAAATTAAACAGCAAAAACAGGCAAAAAGAATCACCGGTGCGAATCACTGAACAATGTACTGGAAAAGCACTCTAGAACACAAGGAGCAGAAAGCAAGACTAAATGTCAAGGGCACAAAAGCAAGACATTGCAAGAGCTTTTTTCACCTGTAGTAGAAGAAAAACACTCCTAAGAATGGGTAACAAAAAAACCACATTTTTAATCGCATGTCATCAATAATAATAATGCACTCCTCTTGCTATCTACATCATACATAAAAGAAGATACTCCACATGTCCATTTTTGTATTTTAATGATTCTGAACTAAACTAATGCTTTGCAGGATGCAGCCAGAAGTCCCCTAGGATGGTGAGTGGACTACCGAGACTTAAGCAAAGATAATCAATAAAAGAAAGCTCACAGTAGTCAGTACAGCTGACAGTAGACTGATACTGGCTACATGGAATGATTACCAGTGAATTTTTTTTTTTATTATTATTTTTAAAAACTTGATCCACAAACCAAAAAAGTTGAAATTCATTACTTAGAATCATTCTGCTGCTTAGATGGATGAAGTTCACAGGATCACTTGAACATCTACACACTAGGCTCATCCAATCCTTGCAATATATATCTGAACACTTCTATAAATTCACAAGTTATGAATATTGTATAGCCCACAAACTCTCAGTCAACAGAAGTCAACTGCTTCTCAGTGGATGCCTTTTCCCTTCATCTTAACACACACACACTCTTTCTAATAAAGTTAAGCGTAAGTATAAATCACGTACGTAACCTTAACAACCTTCAGTAACTAGCACCATCTGTTTACTTCTAGAAATCCAGATCCTGCCAGCTTAAGGAAGAACTAACATTGAATTACAATTAATATTTCATTTATTATCTTCATAAAATAAATCAATTTCAAGGTGGAAAGAATCATTACTTACCCTTACAAAAAAGTTAATCAATATTTACAATACCTCAAAGAAAAAAAAGAACCAAACAATCCACCAGTAACTTCGGCTACTTCCTAGAAACATGACACTAGTCCACCAACAGAGGGGAAATTGCAGTATTAGACAGCACGTTCACATCACTCTTCAATCACCAGTACACGTAAATATGTCATTGCCTTTTTGCTTTAGATGTATTTTATTGCCAGAATGTTCTTATTAAGCTCTTCTAGTGCCCTGACATTCACAAATAGAAATTCTAACGATAGAGAATTACACTTACGAGGAATTGTTCTTCAGAGGAAAAATAAAATCACCTTACTACAACACTATGGGCTTTCAGGCAGTAAAATCATAAAAACAAAATAAACCAAATAATTATTATTATCATTTTTCTTAAAGAAGGACTGAGGTAGATTTGTTTGTTTGTTCTTCTGATCAGTTACCAAAGCCCCAAATTAGAAACACTCAGTACAGGTTTGACACAAAGCTGACAGATATCAATGGAAACATCCTCACGGATTTTGAGAGCAGGACACAAAAAGCAGACACACAAAACCTGTTGTACCCTTGTAGATTTTTGCACAAGTTATGCAACGTCACTGGAAATTAGGTTTCTTGTCCTGCCAGGTTCATGAGCTATGCATAACAGAACTTCAAGTCACCTT
This sequence comes from Steatornis caripensis, assembly GCA_013398225.1. Classification (NCBI taxonomy): domain Eukaryota; kingdom Metazoa; phylum Chordata; class Aves; order Caprimulgiformes; family Steatornithidae; genus Steatornis; species Steatornis caripensis. Next base: position 27,592 of record VZSC01010140.1, read on the forward strand.
TGTTTGGGGAGCTGAACACATCTCAACAAAACATAGTTTAGTTAATAACATTAATAAGTTAGCGTTTTAAGATTTCACAAAATTGCCAGACACTGAAATTCTGTATCATATACGGAAAACTGAAAACAGTTTAACCATCTTGCTGAATTTTCATTTTAGGGACCAAAAAAAATCTTTATTCTCTCTGCATTTTGAATTCAATTACACACACGAATTAAAGAGCCTATTAAAAAGGTGTGGAAAAACATGCTCACGTTGTTCTGATGCAAGACTTGCAGTACTCGGTTGACATTGTTTAAGGCATGTACTCTTGTGGAACCTCGTTCCTTAGGCTGAAAATAGAAAGTTATAATCTGTTCTTATCAGAATTAACTTGACAAACAAAAGAGATAGCAAATAACACTTGTCTTAAAATGAGTCTTAAAAAAAATCTGGAAAAAATTTAAGTAGAAACAAAACCCAAACAATTTCAAAATGAAAACCGGTCAGAACATTATTCCTCAATTCAAGGCACGGGACAAGCCTTGGATTCAAAATGTGTTTCACTTCATCTTTGGTAAGACCAGAATTTTTATTCCCAGCATCTGCAGAATTATAAACTGGCAATACAACAACAAAGTGGGAGTTCCTGGAAAAAAATCTGAGCGTTTTGAACGTTTGCCAGAGTAGTTGAATTTTTTTGGCTCCCAAGAGGGAACAAGCAGCAATTTGTTTTTCTGGCACCAAAAGCCTGCTAAATCTTTGCATACTGGGAAGAAGCTACGCTTCCTGACCTTCCCTTCCTATGGGGGAGGGGGGGACGGGGGACACCAAACACTGCCACTCCTGACAATACCTGCCACTCCATTTGCTTTTATTCACTGCAATTTAACTCCCGTGGCAGAACATGACCATACTGCAAGAGCATGGAGCTGAACTTGGAACACAGTAATCAACAGAATTAGAAACGAAAGAACACCTATTGTTTTCAGTATACTTCAAATCAGATCACAAATCATTAGAAGTACTAGTGAAATACATCTGTTTAAGAAACAAGGCAAGCTTGCAAGGTGAGATTTATGGGGAACCTTCAGCCATTTAAAAGTCAATAAACAAATTTGAAATTTATTATAAATAGTGAAATCAAGAATTTAATTCCAAGTGATGGCACAGGTTTCACCACGCCTCATGTATCTTTCTGAAGAGGCATCGGTGTCAGCAGGGGAAGGGTTTTCAGCCGCCCACACGCACTTTCCCAAACAAGACTTGAGTAGTTTTCAGTCCTTTAATATTTGTAGGTAACAAGGAATTTTTCAATGGAGATGCAGATTTTTGCATTGCCTACTAGCTGTTGTCTTTTTTCTTTTTTAAGGGATCTTTCATGAGCTTATTAGAAACAGTCCACAGGTATCCAGCTAAAGGCTGCCCTTCCAGATCATCTAGAAGCAGACCTTCAAAAGATCTCTATTAAAAATGTACACTGCATGAATGACACCACTGGTTTAACATGCTTTGCTAAACAGTACGTTAACTCTCAAGAGAGTGTTACATGGCTAACTCTAGCCTTACCCTATATGTCACGAGCGGAGTTCACAGGAATTGCACTGGAACTGTAGAGAGCAAGTACATACTACAAGCAAAATAGGTTTCTAAATAAATTAAAAAAAAAAATCACATGCCACAATCTGGGGTTTGTGTGCTTTGCTTATTTGTTGTGGGTTTTCTTAATAAATGGGAATATGACCGATAAACATTTTTTCTCTTACCAGAGGTTTCCCCGTCAGACCCTCCAAAAGGTCCAAAAGCTTCCTCCCGTCTTTTAGATCTGTGAACATGTCCTTAACTAGGGGCTTCCCACTCTGCAGAAGAAACAAAAGCAGTAATAAAAATAGTGTTTAAGCAGAACACCCCTAAAAAAAGTACTTTTTCCTTCTTATCTTTCAATTCATTCTTATTTGGTATTGAATGCAGTAAACAAGAGCAGGGGACTGTGACAGTGATCAGGAAGGCACTCTTCTCTTCTTCAGTGGTTTTTTTCCTATCTCTACGGTTCTGTGTATCAGCAGCCTAAGTACTGAGAAACCAAATCAGCACATCCTGGCTCACATTAGGGTAGGTGCGTTAACAGGCAAAGACGGCAAAATAAAAAAAACTTGGCAAGTATGAAGAGTCATTTCAGAAAGAATGTTTTGGTCTAGCTGCATCTAAAGGAAGAATAAACTGGGGCTTTTCAGAAAGAAGCTATTGAAGAATCCTCTCAGATCTAAATAAAGACAAAATAAAAAAGGACTTAGAATTGAGCCCTGTATAAGGAACTGCCATTCTTGTACACAGACTAGTAAATGAAGAAGTGTAATATATATTGAAACAAATTAATCATTTTCTCTACTTTAGGAAAAAAAGCAAAATGCGAAATTCAGAGCTAGTCTAAATCACACATTTTTAATATTCATTTTCTTTTGGGGCGGAGGGACCCTGTACAAGAATGGTGGTAGATGACAGCAGAATCATGTCAACCTTTTCCATGCTCCCTTTTAATCTTACTTATTCTTGGACCCCAAGAAAGTTAACATGGAAAGTGCTACAAGGAAGGGGGAGAAGACAGGCAGCCAGCTACTAAGCAAGTACATTTGCTTTCTAACATTCACCTGCCGGCTGCCAGGAGATCCATTAAGCTACCATTTTCATTGTCCCCTTGAAGTGCCAATTTGAGAAGAAAAATATTGTCTAAAAAGTAACTAAAACTCCAGTGTAGCCTTTTTCTATCATCTTGGCTTTGTAACATTGCTCTTCAGAAAGAAGGCTGTCGAAGTCCCATCTTACATGACAGGAATTAGCTGACATAGATCTCCTCTACCTTCACTTACCTCCTCCTATCCTGATAGCTGCCAGTAATCATCAAATGCTGGCTAACAAACCAGAGAGAGCTGAACTGCTCACTGAACCCCATTTTCTGGCAAATACCGGTTTCTCCCCAAAATTCATAAGGGTTTTTCTTAAATGTCTACTTCAATTAGATTTGATACTACTAAAGTTATTCACAAGAAATCAGAGCTGAATAGTTGCAGAGACATATTTTAATCTCCTGTACAGAAACAGACCTAAACGTAACTCATAGTGTCAACCAGCTAAACAGCAGCAAGAACGATCGTATAACTAAGGTCACTTCTTAAAATACACAGATGCTAGCCACGATGTCCAATATTAAATTAGTTTTGCAACAAATTTTTCTGACAAATTTATTCTCCAATTACTTTTACAAGTCATGCTTAAAAACGCATACATACATATGTTGACACATACGTAGCTAAAGGGTGTAGAAAGCTATGTAGCTGTCGGACTAATACCCAATAGAAGTATTCATCAAATATCAGCGTTTGATAACGTTCTGCCATTACATATTGCTGCTTCCTGAGCTCAACTACACCCCTTCATGCCCAGTAAGGGATGTGCTTTCCTCCTAGCACATACACTTTTCACAGGTGATTCAGATGCTTTGCTGCTGCGTAGCAACTTACCCAAACCTTTAAGGCATGCTGGAGCAGGAGAACAGGAATACCTAAGAGTAGATGCAGGGAAGCCTCTTGTACAGTTTATGGTGTATAACAGGAGATGATCCACAGTGCAATTACTCCAGATGCCAGAAAAATTTGGGTTAAATTTGGTTCACCACTCGGAAAATACTAAAAGTAGGTTGGTAAGGGCATAAGAAAATTGTTCATATGTCCAGAAGAGCAGACAAAAGGAGCTAACAGAGGTCTCACTGGACGCAATACAACTCAAACGCTCGTTGTGAAAGCATTGAAGTGTGGGGCCTCACAAGAGCAGAGGGGCAGAATCACCTCCCTCGACCTGCTGGCCACACTTCTTTTTATGCAGCCCAGGATACAGCTGGCTTTCTGGGCTACAAGCGCACAATGTCGTCTCATGTCCAATTTCTTATCCACCAGTATCCAAGCCCTTCTCTGCAGGGATGCTCTCAATCCCTTCATCCCCAGTCCGTACTGGTATCAGGGATTGACCTGACGCAAGTGCAGAACTTTGCACGCCACCTTGCCGAATGTGGTGACCTTTGCATGGGCCCACTCCTCAAGCCTGTCAAGGCCTATCTGGATGGCATCCTTTCTCTCTCACAAATCAACTGCACCGCTCAGCATGGTATCATCTGCAGACTTGCCGAGGTGGACTCAAACCTTCTGCGTGTAATTGATGAAGGTATTGAACACTACAGGTCGCAATACGAACCCCTGAGGGACACAGCTTGTTACTGATCTCCATTTGGACATTGAGCAGTTGACTGCAACTCGTTGGATCCAGTCATCCAGCCAATTCCTTATCCATCTAACAGTACATTTGTCAAACCCATCTCTCTCCAATTTAGTGACAAGGATGTTGTGGGACACAGTGCCAAACAACTTACAGAAGTAAGGTCTTCATAATTATATAATTAAAACAATGCACGCATGTAGAACACAGACTGATAACAAAACTGAGAATGCTATGGCTATATATCCTCAATAAATTTGTTGTCTTAGGTCCAGAAGTAACAAAAAAAAAGGATTTGGATCTGCTGAAAAAGCAGAAAGATGCCTCATTTAATACAGTGCAACAAGGGTGTCAAGAACAGCCAGGCTTCTTCCTTCATTTCCCATTCCCTCACTTCACATGCATGAAAACAAGCTGAATGACTTCCTGCTTTCAGTCACTCATTTTGACAGGTCACGGTACGTTCCTCCCCTACACAATGTGCCCTGCTGTGATGGTGGAAATAATTCAGATTCACTTTCTGAGGAGAACATTTTCTCCATTTCACTGGCCATCAGAGCACCATGTCTTGCTGTCAGTTTAAAGAGTCAGCAGTATTAAATTATTTCTGCAATCTAAGCTACTCCTTCCTGGTACATTAAAGTATCCACTATCCTCAAAACAGAGACACTGCTACATGCAAAGCCTCTTATTTAGTGAAGTCTAGCAAAACACTCCCTATGGGAAGGAAGTCAGTTCACACTTTCTGCAAGTGCAGGGTGACTCAAGTTGGCTAAGAAAGCGCTGCAGCACCCGCTCCTCTGCTAAGCCCATTGCCACCTCCACAGCAGCACACCTGTTGGGAAGGCTGGGAACGTGCTCCTCCAGCTTCCCACACCCACCTGAGGGACGTGCAGGCACCTGGTGGCAGCGGCCACCCAGGCAGCCCCAGCTGTCCCATCAGGGCACAGGGCCAGCCCACAGTGCTGCTGTCGCAATGGGAGCAGAGATTGCATGCGCTGCACCCTCCGCTGCTCATGCTGCCTCCTCCCAGCCATGCATTTTCCTCGCACCCGGACACACATTTCCACATGGGATCTGCTGTCTGAGCCGCACAGTCAGCAATCAGGAACATCACTGCTCTGTCCTCCAGTGCACAGTACAGCTGGATGCAGTCCGGCTTTCCTGGGATGCAGTTAGAGCAACCCGCTGTGCTTCAAGAAGTCGTTTACTTTCCTTTTCCAGGCAGAACAGCTACGTATGACTCAAAGTTTATTAAGTTAGAAAGGAGCTGGAAAATAATTTTATAAAATGGCAGCCCAAGGGATGGTCCCATACATCCATTTCCCAGGAGAAGATAAGGAAAAGCTCTGGGGCAGTGCTGGCAGAACAGCTACGCGTGCCCTCCCGGGCCAGACACGGGCCAGCCCAAGGCAGGCCAAGCTGCTGCCATCACCATCATCTCCTTGTGAGAAAACAGCTGTAGAGCCCCATCTCTTTGCCTGTAGGACCCACCACTGAGCCGGCCGGGAGAGGCTGCTGTAGCAGCACAGAGGCAATCTGGGAACCACAATACATAACCACTATGGCTGGATCTGTGCTTCTAATCAGGGAGCCTAATCCAAACTAAGTTCCAGCAGGGCCAGAAGCACTCCGAGCCCTGGCTCTGACCCACCAACCCGACTCCCACCACGAGCCACCTGACAGGCCCATAGAGACAGCACTGCCCTGAGCCACGCTGGGGAGCGGGCAGCCCTGGGACCAGCTCTGTGCTGGGGCAGACTGGTGTGCTGCAGCAAGAGCGAGGGCTCTGGGGGAGGGCAGAAGTCCTCCCCCACCATGCACAGGGCTCTGCAGACTGCTTCCCCCACCACCCCTGCCCACAGCCATACTGCTCACTCCTAACCTCCAGAAATCAAATCTGGCCTTCTGAAAAAAGTCTATACCCACAGATACACACATACACAAATATACATATCTGCAGTATATAAAAAGCGTATGTTTCTATCTCTCTCTGCAGAGTCCTGCCTTGTATCCAGTATGATAAGCCAATCTAAATTTCTTCCTTTCAGAACTGACAATATTTTACTCACTTTCTACGTACTTAAAGACTACAGGAGTTCAAAGCAGTTCAGCCTCCACCAGCATCCAGTAAGGAGAAGCAGTCCATCACACAGCATACTGGATCAAGAAATTTAAGTATTCGCCTTGTAAGAGTGACAGTGACAAACCATACTAAGCCCTTCAGCAAGGGCAAATTGCTAGTCACATTTGCCTCAGTAAGCACTTAAGGAGCAGCCTACATTGTGCTAAGCACTGTACAAATATGAGGCAGATAATGGGTCCTTTCTCAAAGATAAAATAGGGTCCGGTTTATACTACAAAGATAGTACAAAGGAGAGGCAGGGACACACTGCGTACCAGAACTGTGCCAGTTCAGGGTGCAAAACATCCACATCCCCCTCACTGAACATTTTTACCAGTTAACAGAAGGTAGTTTTTCCTCAGCTTTCCTTATGTTTGCTGCGACAGCAAAAAACCACTGGCAGAAACCTCTTTCCCTCTGCCTGCCTAAGAGGGCTTCGCCAGCACACTTGAACACACAGTTGCTGCAGTAGAGACAGGGGCTTGATAAGACAGACAAAAGAATATAATTAACAGACTTAACTTCGAAAGAGGCCATGTTGGTTCCCTGGTGCTTTAAACTGGCACTGACAGCAGGAAAGGAGCCAATTCACTTTAATAAGGGGCTGGAGTAAGGGAAAGAGGAAGAGGGAAGGGAAAGGAAGGCAGAGCAAGAGAAAGAAGAGTAGAGAAATAAAAGCTGGAGACAGTATGTAAAGCTAGGAGCACAAGCAGGAGAGCCCCATAACCCTTGTGTGGTGACACATTTGTTATCCACCATGGGACTCATGCACAAGAATCAGAACCAGATCCAGTCCACTGTGTTACATTTATTCCCACAAACATTTTGGTCCCAGCCTTTGTGCTAACATGAGCAGGGCAGGGAAGAGACAAGGAAGTTTTGCTAGTTATCCACAACAGAAAACACTTTTTCTGTTAATTCATCTCTCATGGGGCAGCAGCAGCAGTAGTTTCTGAACAACCTTTGAGCTGGAGACCAGACGCTAGCTGTACGCGGCAAGACCAGTCACTATGGGCATCGGCTTTGCAAGTTCTAGTGAGACACCAGCACAATTTGGGAAGGAGAGCCCCCACGCACTGACCTCCTCCTCTCAGCAGCAGCCCCTGCGTGCCTGTTGGCTGTCTTTCAGCCCCTCTACCTGGATCAGGTTTAAGAGGGTGACTCACGCTTCCTCATGTGTGTCTAGGATTACTTGCAAAGAAGGATCATCCAGGCCAGCCAATATGACTGTGCAGAAATCATTCCTTCTCTTTGCCGGAAAGCGTTCCCAGGAAACGGAGGAAGATATAAACAAAATCCGGACCAGAGCTTTTAACAGTCATCCAATGCTACTGACAGTAGAAAGACCAGCCATCAGCATTTACAGTTTGTTCTACTGAAGCCACACACAGCTGCAAGGCAACCTTCCTTGAATATATTTTACAGTAGAACATTCTTAACTGTCCCTTTACTACTAATGGGCAATTGTATCTAATTGAGCCAAATTAGAGAATTAAAGGGAGTCACAAATTCTCAGTAGGACAAAGCCTCTTTTTTTAACACAAGCTATTATTTGTCATTTTATCACAGCTATTTGTGCTCTTTGTATATTATTCTTGAACATGAAATTATATGCAAAGTTAACCATTAAAGAAGTTTTAATGTCTATCCAGTTGTTTAACTAGAAACATGCAGTTTTCTCTTATATCACCAGAGTTAGCTGCAGTTGACAACCTACATATTCTTTAAATCAATAATTATCGAAGGTATACTATTAGACCTGACTCTTTTCCAATAAATGAATGCCAAAGATACTTCAGAGTAAGAGATAAGCCACCTCCGTTTCACATCCTCCACAGTGATAACATTAAAAACAGGATGAAAGGTCCACTCAGTTTCACTGGCTGTCACCAGGGAAGTAACACATATTGTAAAAGCATACATATGACCTTTACCAGCCACCATGGGAATACAGCAGGCAAGTTCTGGCTGCTCAGATCAGTGCTGAGAAAAGGCCTGGGTGCCATTTAGATCATCTGCCACCTCAGAAACACCAAAACACTCTGAGAGGATATAGAAAGCAGTACATCTTGATTTTTCATCAGATTCTTCTGATGTTCCAATGTAACTTATAGGAAGGTCAGAGTTGTCTTTTGTTAATTATTTTTAACCAACAGATGACTATTTTTAACATCTAATAAGATTCTCAGTAAATAGGTCAAAAGAGCAGTAGAGCTGCAAAGACCCCTTTCCCCAGTTTCTTGAGACAGGCAAAATATAGAACAGGTTGGGCACTTAAACTAGAACATGAACTATCCCTATGGTTCAAGTACATTCTTAGCGGACTCATGGTAACCACCTGCCTAGTGGTTACAATTACAAACAACACAAGGAATAAGAACTACCCTTTATTACAACCAATACAGAGTAAAAAACACATCAAGTGCTGCTGCGTACCAAGGCCAGTACATGGGAACTCAATGTGGGAAACAACTCAGAAAGCAAAAAGGTCATTGCAAAAAGTAAACGACTATGTCAACAAATAATCTTGCCAATTTCTAATTTAAGACCACAGTTATTGTTTACAGAAATATTTTTATTAAAACATGATACTTTTTTTCCATTCTCCTTCCACTGACATGCAGGAGCTACAGGACAGCATAAATATTAGCTATATTGTGACAGATGTATTTTAGTTGAGTATGCTCTACTCTATACTGAATATGCCTGAGAGTTGTAGCATCTCTACACGACACTAGTACCAAAACTATGAATTCAAATACCAAGTAAAAAATAAATAAGTAAAAAGTTACAATCACAGGAGGAAAACACCTTATAGACTGAAAAAATATCACTACTTATGCTTAAAAATAAAATAATTACAAGCAACTAAATAGTTATTGACAACTCCAGACTAACGGGGGAAAAAAACAGTAAGACGCATCACTGAGATATGTCAGAAAGTTTGATTCTGTGATTCAGACGACAGACATGAGTTTAAGGAACAGCAAAGCTGCAAAGCTAAAGATAGCACAATCCACAGAACACCTGAAATACTTGACTGACAACATGACAGAAGGAGGGAAAAACATATAAAAGCAAATAGTAGACATAGCAAGGCAGCAAATCAAACACAAGGCATGAGCAACTCTCTGTGGGTCTTCTTTTCTCCCCAGTGTATCTATTAATGCATTTACATAAGCTTACGTTATTATAATGTGTTTAATGTAACAGCACTAACCTCAGCATGCAATTAAGCTTCATTATGTATCATTACCAGCAGGGGCAGTTGGGACCATACTTCTTACCACTGTCAGTTATTTCTCCCGTAAGACTGGAAGGTTATCTTTTTTCTTTCCTTCTTCTCTTTTTTTCCCCCCTTTCTTTTTTCTTATTTTTAAACTAGCTAACTTCAGATTGTAATTTTGTTCCTTAAAAAAAAAAATCTCCTGCTGACCAGGTTGACTATTGTTTTTATTAGCAATTAACAGGTAAAGGGACGGATTCGCTTCAGTGCCTCTGCTAGGTTCAGCTCTAGTGCAAGAGAAGGTTGCACAAACACAAATACACAAATACACAAACACTCCAACAGCCGAGACCATGAATCAGAGTCAAATTCTATCCCAAAGCCCAGAGCATTAACCAAGATCAGCCGTAATTACAGTCCATATTGCTATACAAAGCTTCAAAGTCCAGCAACAGAGATGCTACCTGCATCCTGTGCTTAGAGCAGAAAACAGCAGCAGTTGAGAGGAGGGCAGAAAACTGGCAATTCTCATGCTGTACCTAAATCTGAGAGAGTTCGTGAACTGCTATGTAATACTGCTTTAATGCTATGAAATAGTCATCCTTACCATATCTCATAACCTATTAGAGAAGAAAAGATTTCTTTCCCTGCATCTTTGTTAATTTAGATCCTATTTGACCTCTTCACAGGAGGAGGGACTAAGTAATCCAGTTAAGAAAAAAAAGTAGACTAAACATTGAATTTTTCACACAAACACTAATTCTTGTCCATCTAGGTTGTTCCTCAGGTTAAGGTCAAATTTCTTACAAGCTTTGGCTACCTTTGAGTGAAGTTACATCTTACAGTTTAATTCAACAGCAGAAAAGAGCAGGAGCACTTCAACTAGAGAATATCTTACCAGTAGTCAAGTACTTCCTTGCTTGCACCACGAAAACTGAACTGAAAAAGGACTACAGACCATCTTAGGTGGTCTTAGGTGATGTCTCCTTGGACAGATAAAATTGCCTAATCAATCTTTTTGATCTCCTTGCGTGACTAATACATTAAACTCCATAATTCTCCTTAGAAAAAAAAAATCACTTCAGAAATGTCTTTGGCCTCGGGTATCTTGGGTCATGTGAAATTAATTTATCTTCAATAGGTATGCTTTTGTCTTCAAAAAGATTTATCGCTTAAGAGTCAGCAGTGAAGCAGCAAAATGTCTTCAGAAGTATGGGTTCTGACATTTACTATTATAGTAAAACAACCCTTAGAGGAAAGGAGAAAATGAAGGAGCAGAAGTGGTGGAAAAGATCTATCCAGCACACCACCCAGAAAGTCAGACAAGACTTTGCAGGTAGCAAATGAATTAATGCCTGGTACAGTGACGGAGGGACTGTTTTAATTTTAAGATGAATATAAAGCCATCACATCGCAATGTGCTCCAAGTACCGCTCACCGGTTTGCCTACTGCCCTGTCTTCTCTCACCTTGACTTCATTTGGTGTCCTTCCAGGGGCAGGGACTTGTCAGAGCCCAGGAGAGGAAATGCACAGGAGCCACAGCACTGAACTTTTGCCTTCTTGCAGGCTAACCTGGAGCTCAGCCCTCGAGGACACAGTCTGCTCCCAAGCTGCACCTTAGCCTCTTCTTTGTTCTTTAACCCTAAACTGAAACACATTTTGGAAGACTGCAGAGCAGGAGAGAACTTAAGATCCTGAAAAAGCACAGGAGGTCTGGCTTTACCCACACTGGCAGGTCCCAGCTGCAAGTCCCAGCAGTGCTGCAGCTGCTGGCCAATGCAGATGTCAGGGCACAGGCACAGGACCTAGAGGATCAGGATCATGGAAATTCATGGAAGAAAAACACTGAAAATGCAGAAATAAGACTGTATACAGCTTCTGTACACAAGAAGAATGAAACTGAGAGCTTCAATTAGAAGGACATGGGAGTACATGACAAAAAGGGGGGGAGGCACAGCCCTCAGGCATGCAAGGGCTTTGAATGCAGTTCCGACACCTTGGAACAACGCCTCCAGCTGGCTCTGCTCAATAGCATCCATACCCAAGACCAGGACAGGGAAATATACTGTAATTTTCACTGAACACCACAAACATCTCAGGGGTTTTATGTTGGTTTTGCAGAGCACAACCTTCCTAGCAATAAAGCATTTCAGTCATCCCTGTGGGAAAGCTTCCCAAATGTAATGAAGACCTTATTCTCTAGGGAAAAAGAGCAGCCTCAGTTTGCCCATGCTGGATCTGTGAACTTCCTCTAGAGTGACAGCACTAAGCTCTGACAGGCTGTGACAGATCTGACTCCATGGATCTAAATTATGAGTTCAGGCATCATGTTTCCTGCACTTAGTCTGGGTCCTACCCATCAAGTTCAAGAATAGCAGAAGAGGAAAGTAATCCATCTGAAAGCAA
>VZSC01010140.1:40142-78900 GCA_013398225.1 Steatornis caripensis
GGGGGGGGGGGGAAATAGGGTCAGAAAGTAGGAGTAAAGAAAGTAAAGAAAACAAGGCAGAAAAAAACTGTACTTGCAGGGCCTAAAGTGGGAAATAATGCTCCTGAATCCTTCAACATGCCCATGAAGCTTTCTAGAAACGGTCTAGAGTTGCAATTGGGAGTATCCAGCCACTATGCTATGTAATTATCAGCTAAAGTGTCAGAGTATATGATGGATCTACAAGTCCCGGGCCTGCCGATATGCTATGCAAATAGATACAGATTGAAACTATTTACAAGTTTGGAAAAATGAAAACTAGGGTTGATTGCAAAATCTTTGTTCACTCCCCTTTTATCTATGTGTAACAAATATTGTATGGTTAATGGAGCAGTAAGTTATCCTGTGGACCTGAATCCAAACTCTATTTTTAGCCAAGAGTTCCCCTGTAACTAATCAGACTCATTTAAAGCACAATTTTACAGGTACCCACTAACTGTGTGTCAGATTAAGAGGCTTCCTTAGATCACTAAGCCCAGTCCCTGCTGATACAGGCATCATCTTCTTAAGTCCCTTCTCTAGGCTGATCAAGGTCCATCTGAATACCAACTAGATACTTTAGACAATTTACTTGAGGTTGCAGAAGAGATGAACCCTCTGAGCTCTATCATAAGCCATAACAAGAGCTCTGGTTTATATGAAGATATTACAGAAATGTCAAGTCCTCTGGATAATCTAACCAAAGTCTCAGATTGGGCACTCAAAATTAGTAGCTACTTCTGATATTTACCTTTATTTGCAGTGGCTGAAAACACAGAAGACAGTAGTCCTGCATTGCAGAAAGGTATTCTGAAAATATTCCCACCAATACTTATGAACTAGTAAGTACTAATGAAAAAAGGATAGAAGGGGATAAAGCGATAGAAAACAGGATTTTACAGAGTTTGAAGAGCATGTATTAACTATACATACAACTAGACGCCTTAACTGGTGGGCTATACCACAGGGAAACAGCTAAATCTGACTCTTGAAATTAGACTGAACAAAGCAATGGAAAAAAAACATATAATAAGGAAAAACATCACATGCCTTAATATAAAGATACACCGAAATGCTCTGTATCAATATTTATTTGAATACAAACTTCCATCTTGGTTAAAGCTTGGTAAAATAGACTATTTATCTAACAATTTTTATTCCCTTTGATTTTAACAAAATACCCTTACTACACAATCATCATAGGCTTCTGAGTTGCAGTGTGTATGGCTCTGCTAAGGTAAAGATTTCTACAGCAAGCACTGAGGCTTGGCTAAGTACATTTACTGACCTTAATATTCAATCCACTTTGAATCTGCTTGTGCCTTCATTTCAAGAAATACGTGCAAGTAAGATGCATTTTGTTCTAGAACAGTTCAAATGAAGCACACAAACACAAGTTACTGTATTGTGAACTAGAAAAGAACTTGTATCTCACTGAATAGGTGCCCAAAGCAGATATGGGTACCTCACGGCATACTTGAGATACTTACTGTGTTGCACTCATCTACCCATTCTCTGATGAAAGAGGGGAAAGACATTGCTCTCTTTCTAGATGCTTTGTAAAACCCTATTGAATTGATTCAAGTCAAGTTAAGCAATTTTGAATACATTATGCAATTGCAATTTTAGGATTTTTGTATGACAAACTAGTTTATAGAGGCTCAGCTGCTTACTTTTTATTTATGTGTTTAAATGAAGGGCAACTACAATAAAATCAACGTGGAAGGACAAGTAAAATTCTTGGAGTGAAATTTGCAATTCTACACAAAATTCCTCAGCTACCATTTTGTTTTCTGCAATGTAACTCACATTACATTGACCCAGTCTCTAAAATCTCTCTGTGTCCTACTAAGCAGCTGAATTGATCAAGTTCACAGAAAAGGAATTTTGAACAACCCAAATGACTTGGTAGATGCAAAACTTCAGTGAGACTGAAATCAGTCTCTTTCCATTTTCAAGGCACAGTTGAAACAGACTCTTTTACATGAGGTCATTTCTACTTAACACCAGCAATTTCCTTGCAATCTGAGCACGCCAGTCTCCATAAATCTGTGTCTTGTCACGGCAAAGTAGGCACGCTCAAGTTTGAATTGGACATGCAATAGTTGCAAGTATGTCCTTTAATACGAGTCTCTAATCATCAACATGGTTTTCACAGCTTAGAGTAGTTTAATCGGTCATGAAGTTGCAGAGTTACTTCAAATCCAATGAGTATCTGACCATACCCTGTGGCAAGGCAATCAGGAGCTATGCAGGATTTGTCTGAACAGATAGTATAAAAGAAAAAGCCACTTTATAAAACATATCCATGGGTATACGAGTATAAAGACTGAAAACAATTTTATCTCTTGCAATACAATGTCTATAACATGTACAAACAAGTGACACAGCACATTCTTAGTACCACTGTCATGTCCATTTTTCATGCCATCTTTATGCCAGGGTAAGTCTCTACAAACAGGCCTTCCTTTCCCACCACAATTTCACTATTCAGATCATCCTGTCCCCCTCCCACAGGACTGTCTTTCTTCTCAGCAGCAGCCAAAAGCAGAGTGCAGAGCAACCAGTTATGTGTACACGCTCCTCCCTTGAAGGGCAAACTAGCCAAGAATGCATTGGATGAAGAGTGCATAATATCAGCTTTCAATCCAACAAACCTAAGCCAAAGTGAATCAACCAAGGCTACAAGCCTTGCATTGCCCGGTGTCCTATTACACAGGAAGGGAAGGAAGGTAAAAATTTCTTACGTTGCTGACCAAGAACTTCAGAAGGGCAGTGCTCCAGAGGCAGCCGTTCATTGCTATAAGCACTGTTGTTGCTTTACTTAAAAAGAAAAACAAACCAAAACGCCCCTACACACACTCTTCCTTCCTTCTATATTTATATCTGCTTTCAAGATTTCACATGAATGCCCCTTTTCATTAACAGGGTGCAAACTAGTAGTTATCCCACTTGCGGCACCATACTGGCTAGAAAAAAAACAGGAGTTTTCTCAGATAATAGCCCAGGTTCCTTCACACATTCAAACTATAAAGTAGGGAAACCATGCTCCTGGGCAAAGTGGTGTTGTTCACTACCACCAGAACAGCATAAAAAGCTGGCTTTAAATAGCATCCCAAATCAACCACCACTTCCTTTCTCATCCCAAAACATGATCCTCAATAAGTTTCAAGTCAGTAAAGAGAATTAGAACAAGAAATGTACAACATGAGAGCCAAGGAAAATTCAAAATGAGCAAGTAATTATATAAAATTTCACAGTCAAGACTCAAGTAGCAACACCAGGTGGCTTCAGCTGGAGGTTTGCAGAGTATTTTGGATGAGTAAAGCAGACTCAGCAGTGCTTACAGCAAACATAGCGACTAAGGTTCAAAATCCGTTGTAATGCACTCTGAAAACTGTATGTAGAAATAAAACTCTATAGAGTAAGAGCACCAAAATCCATAGACACCCTCATGCAAATAACTATATTTTAATATATTCATAGAAACTTTCATTTTTTCTTAAAATAGACACGTAGCATCAAATGTGCATGGCAAAACAGAGAGGGAACAAACATTACACAGTATTTTATCTCTTTTCATTACGCATTTTGACACATTTTACTACAAGTATTTCACAAGAGTAAGAGTAAAGTATATTTAACCAATATTGTTCTAAACACTGAATCACACAAAATAAAGTAGTACTTTCAACTCAACATTACCTTGGAAAACCGAGCATTGATCCATTTTGTAAAGGTCTTTTTCTGTACATCATTGTGTTCATCTGGAGAGAGAAAATAAGAAAACAACGAGTGAAAATGCATTCTTAATCCTAGATTGCTCAAAACAGGTCATATTAAACACTATTCTGACTCAGTCAGATAATTTTTTGCATAATCTGTCAATAAAGCTGTTCAAATGTCCACAAGACTTTGGTACTCGCAGTGTCATGTGTATTTCAACTAGCAACCACAGCAGCTCCTTTGCTTTAGGATCAGCCTCACAGCACCTCCTGGGCAGACACATTAAATCCACAGGCTTCCTGTGTGGTGAAAAGCAACCTATGAAACCATAGGCTTTCAATTAACAGACTTTGTCGACACCTTTTTTCCTGGATACATTACTCCAAAAGCTGAGGAGGTCCTTATTCAAGCCTCTGATGCAGATAATAGCCTCCCCTTCAGTACAGGCACAGCAACTCCAGGAGCAAATCTGCTGGAATAACCCTTGAAGAACTTGCATCCTTACCCACCCTCAGCCTGGTTTCACATCTGGATTAGGAACCATATTAGCGAACAGTCACAGTCAAGTTCCGCTAAAGTGTGGGGAGTGCTGCTGAGCAGATCTTCATCCCTTCAGATGTCCCTACTAGCGTGGCACCTAAGTACCACCAGGTATGGTCCAGGAGACAGCCAGAAGGACCCAGCAGGACAAGGAGGAAGGACAGACCAGCACCTACAAGTCAAAGCAGAGGGAGGGCCATTGGCCTCCAGCTGTGCAGAGTGAAGATAGCTTTCCAGGTTGTTTAAAGGAAGCCGTTTGGGAGTCACCTGCAATTTTACAGAGTCTTTCCCACTAAACCAGGCTGAGTCACCTCCAGCACAGCTCTGCCCATATCACAGGACACCTCTTGGGTAAATAGCACTGAGCAGTGCTGAAGGAAAGACTATGCCTCGTCACCTGCACTTAAATGACAGTGAAATACCTGCTGACAACAGACCAGGCAAAAGAAATTGGCCCACCATGGGTTTTCAGGTCTGCTTGCTGCAGCCAGGAAGAAAATATACACACACAGCCTGTGAAAGGCTTTATCTTCCAAATCCACGCAGCGGACCACAGCCAAGGCAGGCAGTGCCTTCGACTGGGCAAACTCAGTTTGACAGCTGCAGCACAGATCACAATCTTCAAGAGGCCTTCAAGACTCCTTGAGCTTCTTGACAGAGCGGCCTTGAGATACACTTCAGGCACCCACAGCACGCTGCTGCCTGGGTTCTGCTGTCTTGCAGAACACCTCTTGGTGGCAGCTGGCACTGATTTTTCCAAGCCCCTCACCACAACAAAGCATACCACCATGGTGTTCAGACCATCCACCGCTGCACTAGGATGAAGCCATAGAAAAAGCTGGATTGAAACCCAAGTGTTCCACTTCATGAAATCATGAAATAAAAATATACAGTCTGAAGAGATATCAGATTATGATTAAAATACACCAGTTAAAAGATCATACACCTCAGACTGCAGCTATTGACACTGTTGCACAGTGACGTTTTACCTACAAAACACAGGTGTTTATTCAAAAAGAAAAAAAATTAAAAAAAAAAAAAAAATCACAGAATACTACCAGAAGACTCCTTAGGTAGATGGCCTCAAAATTTCTTGTTTCTGGCCCAACACACCTCTGAAACTGATGCCATTCGTGTCTAACATACCTAGCCATAAATCTGTTACACACAGGCTACTGGAGCAGTGGAATAAATGACCAGGTGTTTTTTACTTAACAGACATGAACAAGGAATAGCAGCTACGGTCCAGTCCAGACAAGAGAAGAAGTCACACCGGTAAGAAGCAAGACGTCAACAGGGAAAAGACTTAATAAGCTTTATGAAAATGTGCATAGCAATTTAAAATAAAACCTCAGTTCTGGGGTCCTTTTAGACTACAGCTGAAAAACTTGCTTAGGGCACACCAAAGAGCACATGCCTGCTGCACCATGCCAGCCAGCAGCCACTGTTTCACCCTTCTGTGCCTCTCATCTTTGCCATCTAACGCTGATCCAACAGAGTCTACTCCTCAGTCGCACCTTGAGCTCAACCAGAAATCAGACAGCCCAATGTAGGAAAAGATTTTTCTGACAGAGCTTCAAGATACCTACAGTGCATGCACAGCAAGCCATCCTTAAAACAGCTCCTTGAAATTCAGGGTATGGTTCTGGGGGAATACAATTACCTAAAAGATCTCATTAACCCTGCTCTCTTCCCTCAGTGAAACAGAGGGACTTCCCATCAAAGACAGATAGGATCTACCAGCAGGGTATCTGGCATCAAGTACCCATTTCACAGGAGACTGACAGCGTCAAGATTTAAACTCCAAATATACTGAACATATTTACTCCATTTTTTCCCTCCAAGTATTTGTTTAGGAGACAGGAACTGACTCAACTATTAACTGCCACTGTTGGACCAAAAAGCTAACTTTGTACAAAACTCAATCCCAGACTCTGTCCAACTCTTGATAATGTTTTCCTTTTACATTAATTGCAATTACTATTTGTATTGAATGTATTTAAACATCCTTCTCTCTCTTTAAATATTATTCAGTAACCTCCCTCCTTTTTTCTGCCAACACCCCCAAGCACATACTTATGTACCAGGATGCTTTTCTAAGGCTTGATCTGCCTTTTTCGCCTCCTTAAGCTTCTGTGAGAATCAAGGGTAACCCCAAAGTTCAAGGTCTCCAGTTCTTTTAACACGCTTACTCCTTAAGATGATAAAGGCAAAGCACGATGATAGGCTGAAAACAGATGTATTAACTGTATAAAAGGTTAACAACAGTTATGGAAAGAGTCAGGGATTTATAAATCCTATGTTGTAGGAGATCTACACACGCCTCCCTTTTGGGGCTCAGCCCCTTCACACACACACGCATGGCAGGAGGTGACATCTCTTCTCGGCATTACACCAGCTTCAGCCTGCCAGGACTCCATCAGCAGGCCTTGCTCCTAACAGCTGGCTCCCTCCAGCCCTCAGGTCTAGTTTCTGGAAGTGTCCCTGCTACAAGTGCAGCAGTAGCACACATGGTATTTACTAAAAATCCAGCCCCTTTTCCCTCTTTTCAAGAAGAGGGTTTCCTAGGGAGGGGGCAAAAAACCCCCCAACTAACAACCCAAAAAACAGATAACTTTGATAAATACGAACTTAGTCTTCAATGGTGAAAGAAAGGATATGAATGTAGACACCCCTACTGTCTCTTGAGTATCAGAGCATCCTTTGTACTTCAAGTTAAGCAAGGAAGCAGACCCCCACAGCTCCCATCTTCCCAAAACATCCTGCTCAGTTATAAAACCCATAGGCGACACTTGCCCAGTCAGGCTCTGCTTTCATGTTTGCTTTATAAAAGCCTCTGAAACTAGGATTTTTGTAATTGGCCACTAAAGCTAGGGTTGTATCAAGCTTTCTGCTATAAATCCCTGGAAATAAATTTGTAACTGAAATGCTGGTGTTTTGTTAACAAGAGTGACAAGTTATTTTATCCCTCAAATTAATTTTCTTTAGATTCCTATGAGTCTGTAAAGCTAAGCCCCGGAGGCTGACATTATGATTCGGATAACAAGTTAGCCACACTCAGTCAAAAAAACAATTATTACCATTCAGCAGAGCACACTGTACTCCAGCCAGTCAACTTCTCACACAAGATATTAAAAATGTCAGCAAGTCACAGCCCAGTAGGAAACAAATTCACCAAGTCGCTAAAACATTTGTGTTTCCTTTCACACTGCCGTAGCCTGACAATAAAAGCCAAGGACTGACTCAAAGCCAAATTCTGCTTCACCATCTACTGACCGTTTCCTCTGGCCAACACTACTCTGCCTGTCCTCCAGCCACTTAATGGACTTGTAATGGCCAATGTCAGAACAGTTTGTTCCTTTAAGAGGAAATAAAAGGAAACCTAAACACACACACACACAAAATTAAACTCTTGTGATGACATCAGAGAAAAGAAAAGCTTCCTATCCCGGATGCTTGTTTGCTGAAGCCTGTTTCTGTTATACAACATGATGTGTGTCCATGCAACTGGAGTACACTCAAAACAACTGATCAGACGCCCAGCCTCTGTCCTGGTATTCAGTCATGCCCACGAGCCACTTTTGTAGCCTTGCGTACCTCCTCCACCCTCAACATTGTCCCTTAATTTTATTGGGGCACTTTGAAAATGCAGTTCAAGTCCAATCTATTACCTTGTACATATCATGTTCAGGAGCAAAAAGGAATCTAAATGATCTAAAAATAGAGGTAAAAACAAAAGCCTCATCAGATTGCGGTTTGCCCTTTATTCAACCTCTGCTTCATACTGAGAGCCAGCTTTCATATTTCCCCAAAACGCATTACACGCTTACATGACAGAACTGTGTTGTTTAGTTTTTGAAAGACAAAAGTTATCACACCCAAAACAGCTGGCAGAGCAGCACTATAATGAAAGTGCCCTGGAGAAGCGTACAGCCTAGATTGGCAAATAAAGTACAGAAATTGCCCAACCATTCCAGTACAAGTTACCAAGGGTCATCTCACATTTTAAGACTTAAATTTGCCTACCCCACCTCATTATTTAAGTTCTCATTTAAGTTCTCAGCAAAGGAATTTAGAAATAAAAGAAGGAATTAGCCTGTGGGTTTCAATTAAGACACTTGGAATGTAACAAAGTTAGAAACATCCCTTTGCCTCAGCCTTTAGGCAAGCAAGAGTATCTACCGTAGATACCGCCCCACCCAGGAGTAGGTAGGAAACCCTGACAACATAACAAAAGGAGGGGAAGGTTTTGTATTCTTTGGTATAGAATTTTTTGGGTAGAAAAAGCGTTTTGAAAGTAACTCTCTTTTTGTCAAGTTCACTCAGACTAATTCACATATAAAAAGACACAAAATAAGTATCTAAAATTTGAGGATGGAAACCAGTGTAGTTTTCATCCCTGCTAGCAAGAGGCAAAAAGCCAAGCAAGCCACAAAGCACTCATGACCACCGAGCTCACAGAAGAACCTCTGATGCTCATTGGGACTACTGGGCCCTGACTCCATGAACACCCAATAATCAGCAGCCCTGAGGCTTTGGGTTGGGCTTTTTTTTTTTTCAGGGTAGGGAGGAGTGTCTTTTTTTGAAGAAACTGACAGGAAAAGTTAAGATTGTTCTGCAGTTCTACTCTTCTCTTGCAACACCATGGTAGAACAAATGGTTCCAGCAACTAGTAATTTCCTTTAAGCTTTTACCTTTGCATGCAATTTTAGTTTCTGCAATCAGTGGCGAGCACAAATTTTCCCTTCACTACTTCTCTCTGCATCAAACTTCAGCAGTTGGGCAAAACCAGTTATATAAATAGCGACTCTAACAAAAAAAAGTAATTATGCCTGCCTATAGCAACTGCCACACAAAATGCAGTTGCCCAAATTGTAAATTCTCTGTATAGACTGAACTATGACATACAAGCAGTACAAAAAAAACCACACAAAACTAAAACCCCTGCACCTCACTCCCTTACATTTCCCAACAGCAGACACTAGCAAACACAAGACACCACAGACGAGTAATGAGGACTGCCCCCTGGTTCTCACCGAAGTGTGCCATGAGCCTAAGCTAAAGTGTATTTACTTCACAATAAAAAAAAAATACCCCAGCAACTGATAGCTTAGAAGAGTGCATCCTCACAGCTGAAGTAATATTAAAATAGCTGTTTCCATACCTCCCAGCAAAAGCAATCCAACACGCCACACTGCCGGTCTCAGCACATTGGAATGACGTTTAAAAGGAAGCTAGACAGAACAGCAAGCTCTCAGGAGACAGAAATAATGCTGCAGCACCACGCGCCAGGCCTGACAGCCCACGCTGGTCAGCCCGTGACCCTGCTGTTTCCACAGGATGACAATGCAGATTCAAGAATTGGAGGCAAAGTGTCCCAACATCTACACAGGCTGCTCCAGAGGGTCTCCAGGGCCCAGCAACCCCGCATTACACTCCAACAGCCTCCTAACATTTGGTCAAACCAGCCAGCATGAGCTCCAAGTGCAAGACAGCCCCAGGAAGCCTTCGTGTGCAATGCAAATACGCTTAGGCACATTTCACAGACTGCCAGTGACCAAGGTCAGGCAAGGTTTGAGGCTGGAAAAGTTTCTGCCAAAATCTTCAGATAGAGCAAAGGGTTTCAGCTATCAGTGTGTGCACTGAAAAAAAAAAACTGAAATAAAGGTACCATAAATACATCTATTATAATAGACATGGGATTGGATTACACGTGCCCTGTAGATATCAAAGGAAAACTTCATCCACAGGGAGAGGAAGACGCCCTTGCCATCTCCCCGAGGTCCCAGCCAAGATGACTGGAATATGGAAAGAGAAGAGAAAGGCGGATAACTCCTGCCCAAAATCTGGCAATTAAGATGCTTTTAAGCACACAAACAGGAAGGCACTTAAAGAGATACAGTAAGTTTACAGACACAAATAAAAGGTAGTAATCACAAACTAGACTTACTACAGCTCATTTTGTTATGAACACAATTATGTCTTTGCATTTCTGAGCAGTTACAGAAACAAAAGAATTGCTTTCCACAAGTTGGCTTTAGCCATCTGCTCTTTTTTTCTCTGCCCAAATTAGAACTATTGTTAGTCTCACTCACATTTGTGGAGATGATACATGGGATATAAGGTCAAAGGGATCATTGTGATCATCTAGCATAATCTCCTGCATAACACAGGAGCCGTCCCCACAAAAAGCCCATCTGCATACCAGACGGAAGCAGACACACAACAGATGTCAGAGACCATGCACAGGCCCAAGTAAGCAATATCGCTTGGACAGAGAAGGAAGCCAAGCCATAAACTGTACATGTGCAAGTATCTCAGCTAGTTATGGCAGAGTTTCAAATCAGGCAGACATCACAAACAACCTTGTTTGAATTTTCAGGAAACAAAAAGTGTTCAACATATAACAGACATATGTGGAAAACAACCTTGCGATTATGTCATGCTCTGTGGCAAACCTCCTTAAAAAAACACCTTACGCATAGGAATAAACTTTTTCAAAAGTTGTCGTAACTGACTGGAAAAGCAGACCCAATGTGGCAGAAGGAAATGCAGTAATATCCCAGAGACAACTTTTCAAAGGTACTGTTAGAGATGTAAACATATTCCACGTGTTGCCCTGGCCACAGCACCTAGTGTGTGTCAGACTGAGAAGACTGATTTGCTACATACAATAAGGACAAGTGGCCACAATTCAGATAACTAAAAAAAATCCACCAGACTGGAGAGATTACTTTGTTCTCTGTGACAGACAGGTAAAGAGAGTGGCCCTCTGTGTAGTTCTTATTCACAACACTGAACTTCTGCCCCCTCATAGTTCAAAGTCTTTTATTCCAACTCTGTTCAGCCAAAGGTTTTCCTATCTTCCTTTTACAAAAACCCAAAGGCTGCAATCCCAAATCCTCCTCATCCCCTATTCTTCTTTTCACTCCCAAGTAATAAAACCTTTCCTGATCCATCCCTTCAGAGTGGCTCATCTTTTTCCCAGGCTCTTTCATCCATCTTTCCCTACCTTGTCCCAAATTTCCTTCCACCAGAGCCTATCATCATTCCTGCTATAAACCTCTCAAGGTCAACAGCTTTTCCCTACACAAACAGAAGCCAATTCTGGAGATGTAAAACAATACTACTTGGCTCCTACACATTACTATATGCTCCAAGTTTCTAAGTAGAAGATTAATAGTGCCTGGCTTGCTATATATTAGTACAGGCCTTCAGATGGGTACAGGCCCTATCAGTGCCAGCTCCTCGCCACAACTTCTCTCACTGCAAGCTCCCACCCCATCTCAGCACACAAGGTACAGGCCATAAGTAGTTGGGTACGCACCAGATTAACTCACGTGCAGACGTGGACTGGCCGCCCACCAGGCAGCAGGAAAGACATCTATACTTTTTTTTTTTTTAAGTTTCTTTAGTGGAGGCACAGCATTCAGAGACTCTGCTTCTCTAGCCACTGATGTTCACACAACCTGTAGCTATTTAATTAGCTTTATGACATGAAAATTGGATTAAATTTCCCACTAGTTAGTCCAAATTGGACCAATTTTGCAGGGAAAAAAATGGAAAGACAAGCATAATCAGAGTATCCTACTTTCCTTGTGAAAACAGATTAATCAACAGATTTCCTAAAAGTGTATGCTATAACATACTTTAAAAATTACATAAATGTTATTCAAATGTTCCTACAAGCAAGTTAACCAAGTACCTCCCGACACAGATGATATAGGTGCCATTTCAGTGACAGCAGCATGCAGACTAGAGTTATTTAAAAACAAATGGAATTTACAACCCCATGGAATTTAAGTCTTTCCTAGCAGTTCAGTATATAACACGTTCATAACACAGCAATTTCAGCAGCTGAATTATGCAAAGTCAAGGTAATACTTTTCTGGGTTTGATTGCCTCAAATCTGTGATGGTATTTAGAAACCTCATATTAAGACCAAAAACAATAGCACACATACAATTCTATTTCATCCATGGCAAGTAATAAAAAAAATAACTTAAGCTTTCCAGTGTTATCTAACTCAGAAATTAAGAAAACAGTAACAAAGTCTCTTTAAAAAGCCGTAACACACTCTGTCACTTGCAACAAGATTTCTAGATGCCCAAAAAAACACAGACACGATGAACATGAGTAGTTTATATACCTGTTGCAATTTCGTAAGTGGCATAACCACTGCAGTATCAATAAAAATCTTTAGCACTTTCATATGAATGCCTCAAACCATCTTACAAGTATTAAGCAAGCTTCAGCATCCGCATAAATCCACCACTCTTTGCATTGCTCCCAGGAAGCTTAGTAAACTTCTGCATTAAAGTGTTTTCACGGAAAATACAGCATGGCAGAGGTCAGAAAGGATCTATGAAGATCATTTCTCTAGTCCAACACCCCGAGTCAGAGCAGGTTGCCCAGGGTCATGTCCGGTCAAGCTTTGAACATCTGCAAGGACAAAGACTCCACAACCTCTCTGGGCAACCTGTGCCAGTGTTTTAAGTATAAATGGAATTTTCCGAGTTTCAGTTTGTATTCATTTCCTCTTGTGCTGTCACTGGGCATCACTCAGAAGAGCCTGGCTCCATCCTCTTTGCATCCTCTCTTCAGGTCTTTATAAACTTTGGTAGCATTCCCCTGATCCTTCTCTTCTCCAGGCTGAATAGTACCAGCTCTCTCAGCCCTTCCTCATAGCAGAGATGCTTCAGTCTCTTCATTGTCTTAGTAGCCCTCCACTGGCCCGATTCTAGTATGTTCATGTCTGTCCTGTACTGGCGAGCCCAGAAGTGGACCAAGTATTCCAGGTGTGGCCTCACCACTGCTGAGTAGAGAGGAGCATGTCCAAGAACACGCAGCATGCTCATGATAAAGAAAAAGAATGAAAGAGCAAGGAAGCAAGCTCCTGTTTCACAAACTTGCCAGCATCTAAAGCTCATCAAGCCACTTGCTGGAAAGCTGCTCACTAACACAATTCCACTTAACTGGCTATGTACTGGAAAGCTTCTGCACTCTTCTGTGGCCAGCTTGGAACAACAAACTAACACATTTCAATTCTTCACAACCAAGACTCACACCAAGCCATGTTACCCTTAACGAATCCGTGGGCAGGCAACACCTGTAAGACAGAAGCAGACGGGGGAAAGCAAGCCCAAATACAAAGTATGCCTCAACTCAAACTGTTGCATACTGATCTCAACAGTGAAGTTGAGCCTAGTCTTTATGGAAATCAAATATGCAAATAAAGTTTAAAAAGGCATAAATTTGTTTCCGGAGAGGCTAAGTCTGAGCTTCATTAGCTATTCCATTATTTTGTCAAAGATCAGTCATGCTGATGCCTGTAAATTATTTACCTCAGCCTATTAACCTTTGTAATTACTAAGATGAAACCTGAAATGTAGAATATTTAAATGAAGCCCCTAAAATTCACATGGTGTAGTGCCACTCTAAACATAAAAGAGAAACAAGGAAAAAGAATGAATAGGATAGGTGAAGAATTTAAATCCAAAATATTTATTAGTGCAAACCACGCCATTTCTATCCCCCTCTCTCATTTCTATCCCTAAAATACTTCTGCAAGCTCACTACAGAAGTGATCACTGGAAGTTAACCTGCTCTTAGCTTCACATGATCTACCCGATATTAAATGTTTCTTACTGTCATCCAGCCACCGTGAGGAAGATTAAGCAAAAGGCAAATCCATTTCTTGAGAGAAATTGAATATTTCATTTACCAGTCACATTCCTTTGCTGGCCAAGGAAAAGAAACATTGCACCACTGGGAAAGAGGGAACCTTTGTGCAGAAACACACGATGCTAAGCAAAGCTTTGAGCACTCTGTCCATGAAGAAATTACTATTCTTTCTCTAGAGGCAAGAAGAAACAGAGTCATAAAGGTGTCTTACTCAATTCACGTATTCAGTGAGACACTTTAATGAGGAAAGAATAAAAAACTGGAGTGAAGTATTATGAATGGTCCCTTCTTATGGCTTCTGGCAAACAAGAGAATTTTCTTTTGACATTTGATCAGAAAGGCAGTAGGTTGAAGCACTGCTAATCTGATATCCTAATTAAACTCACGTTTCCTTCCCTGGCTTAGTCATTAACTAGGCCCCAGAGTTGAATCCCCTCCCTGATTAACTGCTCTGAAAGTACATAAATTCTGTTTGACAACTGCATGATAAATATCTGGAATGTGTTCAGATAGGTATGCATGCAATCAAGCAATCCACTGACCGCTATCAGTGTGAGCCCACAGAAGACCTCCCACTTCAGTACAGAAAGCTCCTTCAGGACATACCACTGCAAACAGAGTGACCAAAACTGGAGAAGATACAGGAACAGAGCAGTCAAAAGAAGAGCAAAGTTCAAAGCCTGTCAAGCCTTTGGCAGAATCTGAGCCAAGGGATTTCAGCAGCCAATTGTTTAGGCAAAGGATTACCTGTACACATCCCAATCCTGGTGCTTTTATTATTTAACAACCAACTTTCAGGAGGACTTTGATGGCACGTGTGTAAATGTGGGGTTTGAATACTGTCACACTAACACATCAAATGGTTTTGTGAGGCCATGTAAAATTTGGAACAGACACATCACCTCTAGCTTCCTAGAAACTGGCTATACAAAAAGATCACGTAGTGAAAGCAGATAATTACAAGTCAGATTATTACTGCTGCCGCCAGCAACTCCAGTAGATCAGTCATACTCACAGGTGTAATCCTGCCCTGGGTGCATTTTCAAAAAGGCTTCTTACATGCCTTTCTGGCGCTAAGGAGTCAGGCACCACGAGGGCTCAGGATTCACTGCCCTTGCCCAGCAGACAGCTTGTCCAGCTGAGGCAGCTCAAGAGCTCCCAGTCCCCGACTTTCTGTTTCGTTGAAGGTCAATGTCCCTGCAGCAGAGCAGGTGGTGTCTATGCCTCAGCGAGGCTGGTGTTTGCAGCCTGAATACCAAAATTAATGACAGTAACTACCAGTGAAAGCAAGACAAATGACAGCACTAGTACAAATGGGCTAAAAAAGTAGAGACAAGCTTATGGAATTATGAGTTTGCAGAAGATGGATATAATTTATGGCTGAAGAGATCCCTGCACTGCAAACCACTGGAAAGTAAGTTATATTAGAAGAAGCACCACTGATGATGATGTGCTTACAGAAGAAGTGCAAGCACACTGTACCCAGCTGTGGACACCACCACAGGTACCACGCCAGCCTAAACCCAGCACAGCCCTCCTTAAGGTAACCCACCCCCCTGAGCAACCACTGCTAAATCCAAGAAGAATTGTGAATCCAAGCACCAAGGTTGAAGAGATGTAAGTAGCATAAACCAGTTCATCAGACCAATTTCCATGTTGAAACAGCCAACACAGAAGATTAAGAGACTAGTTCAGTAACAGTGTTCAAGACCTCTTGAAATGAGATCTGTGATGCAACTTTGACTTAACTAGATAGCAATGTTTTAAACGCAAGTGCTTTTGGGAATTTCATTTCCTCCATACAGAAGGTCTTTATATCTTTGAATTATCTCTAAAATGAAAACTAGCTGGCAACACAGGAAGAAACACTGTGAAGCTTAGTCTGGAAAAAGTTTTTACCATCAATGGGCGTAAGTCAGCATTTAAACACAGACATACACTACTGAGTTTTGTTGGCACTACTGCATTGGCTTCGTATATGAGAAGTGTGCATGGACATCACTAACAACAAAACCTCCTCTGGCATAGCCAAAACCGTGTCAAAGAAGAGCTTTTGCTGACTTAATTCACTAATTTTGAGGAAAAGTGTAACTACATGGCAGATTAACTTTTTCTGCCAGTAAGAAAGGGAGGCTATACAGCACAGCAAAAGCAAAATACAAAGTACAAGCCCTGTAGCAGACAAAAGCACTTGATGCAATACAAAACAAACCTTTGAACTGAGGAAATGATCATCTTGAAACTCAGAGTGTTTGGTCTGAGATTTTTTTTAATCAAAAATACTTACGCTTTTCCAGCGTCATACTGGATTGAAAGTAAGATCTGTACTTAACCCCAACCCAGAAAAGCCAGGATAAAATCACCACTGTTGGGTCACACAATGCAACGAGGAATTTCTTCCAACGCTTTCCCATCCCCACTCTCACTCCACCCCAGAAAGAAAAACTATTTGCGATTATTATTGCAATTATTTGCAATAATGTTTCTTACTATGAATAATTAGTGCCGAACAAGTATTTCACAAGTTTCCCAAAAGAAATACATGATACAAGCACAACTAGAACAAGAGCTGTGCTTAAAAGGCAGGGTTCAGTATGACATCCTAATCAGAGGCTGGCTGTTAGCACCTTATCTGCACATCCCCAGCTCTCCCGAGAGCCAGTCACACATTAGTTTTGTCAGACCTGCCCATACAAATTCTCCAGGTACCAGCCAGCTGTGGCGAAGCAAAGCGCAATTGCTGCAGCACATTCAAGAAGGCTGCAAAGGATCTGGATTAATGTGTCATTGCTCAGAGGGGAAGAGTCAAATGAAGGAGAGAAAGGACATGGGGATAAGGCAGGGATGAAATCCCAGAAGCATGCAAAAAGACTGGCTCTTTATCAAAGAAAAGCAAAACTCCTATGTGGTTCCCCAACAGGGGTTAAGAGAAACTTCCTTTCTATTTAACATGCATTGGCACTTTCTCTGAGTGAGAAAGCTACTGTAACAAATTAACTCCATACACATTTACAAGAATTACAAAGTCTCAAGAAAATCATGCACTTAACTTGTGGCAAACTACAAAGCTTGGTAGTAAAAAAACCCACCAAAAAAACCAACAATGCATTTCACACTCTTCAGGTTACGCAACTGGAAGTAACACCTTAACAGAAGGAATAAAAGGAAGGTATTATTTCTGAAACATTAAAATAACATTACCATCACAGAAAGAACAAGTGGTATGAACAAGGTACAAAATAGAAATCACAGGTAAAGACACTGTAGTCCTCACATGACTTGCCTTTGCATCTTTGGTTTTGTGTACTACAAACTAGACATGGGAAGAAAGTAGGGAATGCACCTAGAAAGTACTTTTAACTCAATTTTAGATCCTCTTCTACAAATGTAAAAGCAAAAAAAAGGTTTACTTTCAACATCCTGCATTCTAACAAGCTAGACTCTTGCTGCTCTGTAATTGCCAAATACTTGTGACACTTAATATTATCATGCCTGCAACTTAGTCAGATTCCATTTCCCATCTACATAGGTCTTTAAAGTTGCTCTGCTTTAACATATCATCTTAAACCGCTGTTGAAAAACTGAAACAGCTTATTATTAAACAACTAATCCAAGATTTTTCTACAGCTGTTTGTTCCTTTGGACAACAGTCCAAAAACTAAATCACAAAACCATTTAGTTTAAGAAACACCATGAACATTTTCATCCACAACACAATGATGCAAGACATTTAACTCGCATAATATAGATTAACCTTCATATCTGAGGATCTCTAATTTGATGTCACCTATCACTTCTGATTTTCCATGCTACTGATATATTAAGGTTACTCTTTAAAAGTTAGCATATTTTGTCAACCAGAATACACATGCAAAGCAGCAGTACAAAAAAGCAAATGAAACTTTTTAAGCTGCAAAGAAGCATGGAAATAGGAAACAGTAGTAACAATGAATGGAAGGGCATATGAACTCATGCACATGGTTGTCTGAAGCATCACGGACAAGCTGCAATACACTGTTCATACTTTAGATTGTCCACTGCTGACGCATGCGACCAACCTGTGGCAGAAGTAGGATCATTTACAAAATCCAAGTATTCACGAAGCAAACCACATCAAAGTGGCAAAGGAAGAATTCTGGTGACCACACACATGTCTCTGACCTGGTGTTGCAGGATCAAACACATTTTGAGTATCACAGTCACCTACCTACCTGCTACTTGCTCCAACAGCACAAGAAGCATTATCACTGTCCAGTACACTTGGAAATGAAAATTCATGTTTGAAGGGTAACTCAGGTGGCCAGACGCTACAGTCTAATGCTACAGAACACAGTTATTCTACTAAATATTGCTATCATCCCCCTCAAAGATACACAGTCCAGCTACCAAGGGCTCTGGAAGTGCTAAAAAGGCAGTATTGGCTGGAATATTACTTCCTGGCTTTATCCTCCAGCACCTTTCCAGTCCAACTACAGAGTGACAAAAGTCCTCCTGTGAAGCCAGTCATGCGGACTGTTTCTGAATAAACAGACTCCTCAAATTTTTTAGATGACAAGTGAAATCTGAGCAAAAGGAGAGAGTGTAAAGGAGGAATCGCCAGAATGCCAAAGAGAAGACATCTAAGGAGGGTAGAAAAAAGTGTATATGTGAATTATTCTCAAAAGAATTAGGGTGACTAATAGCTGACTTAGGAACCTATTATACTACTTGGAATTTTGGTGCATTTAATTACAGCCTTCTACAGGCAAAAGGCTTGTCTCCACTCCTGCAGAGATAAGTATACAATGAAAAAAAAAAATAACATCTTGCCAAAGACCAAACAAGTAAAAGCTCGGAAGCTTTAGTCTTGTCTATAATCAGAGTCATATTATTCCACTCTTTCTATTCGTGTTACAAAGCTTCACTACTATTCCTCAAGTCTTTACATGGCTATAGAAAGGAACAACAATGAAGGGTGACTACCAGCCTGCTCACCCTTCAAATGCAGAATGCCATTCGGGCTCAGTAAGGGAGCATCAGAAGATCAGAAGAAACTCCAGCTGCCAAGCCATATTACCTGCACCTCCTGGACACTATGGAAAAAAACACAGAGATCTTCCAGAAAAAATATTAATTTCTACCTTTTATTCTCTACTTCTAGCAGGGTGAAAACGCCATACAAGGAAGCAGTATGTGAGGACACTCATTCTTGGGCAAAGAAAAAGAATTACAAAAGCTTAGGAGTTAGCAAGGATGTTTGTATTTATCAGATAATCTCCAGCCCTGTAACACATGTTCATCATCTGGATCATGTCAATCTCCAAACCACAGGAGAGCAGAAAGGAATTTGGGGAGGGATAAAGATGGAGACAGAAACCAGATACAAATGACAAAACTAAAATTTTAGAGTTAAGAGGTAAACACAGAAACATCCTATTATAATAACATAAAGGAGTGGATGAAACAACCTGAAAAATTGAAGAGATGTAAAGGACTTCAAAGAGGTACTTATGCATAACAGAAAAGGAGGAAAGATGAAGGTCCCACACAAAAACCCACCACACTATTAGCAATATCATACTTGAGCAAAGTTTAAAAACACACACCACATCACTTACCTACACCACAGAGCTTTCTCCCAAAAAAAATATTTACTTCACAACATAAGTTAACATTTCAGATCTTCATGTTTTAACTCTTCCTACACTGCATATTTGGTTTGTTTCTTGCAAAGGTGAGGGCTCAATAATTCACTTATGGTGGTACAAAAACATGAGGGGACAATGAATATACGAAGACAAGAAATAAGAAAAAAAGCATCCGTGATTTATTAGACATGAGAGAGCACTCTTTCACTGTAAAGCAGTCAATAATAAAACAAGTCAGAGATGATCTAGTTGCCTCAAAAGCCTTGAAGAGCTACTGCTAAGCCAGTAAAGTGTTGCCCACAATACCTGTTGGTTTGCAGGCTGTCTGAGCCATTTTACAGGGACTTCTACGAACTCTAGCATCAACTCTGCTCCCACAGACTACACCATGAAAAATAAAATGGCTACAGATTTATTCGAAGTGCCACATTCGATTTTTAGTTGAATTGATATCAGTGGCTGCAGCAGAACTGCATGCTAAACTATTGAACTGATGAAGAAAACTTATGTTTCTAAATTTCTCCAGACACTTATAATTTGTGTACCCACTTGGATATGTTTGGTTCTGTTGGGTTTTGGTGATGGGTTTTGTGTTTTGTTTGGTTTGCTGTTTGGTGGGATTTGGGGTTTTGGGGGGTTTTGTTTGGGCTTTTGGTTTTTGTTTTTTTGGGGTTTTTTTTTTTTTTCAAATGACTAGAGTAATATTTTTTAGGCTAGCCACATGGTCTCCTACCTTACAGATAAACAGCACCTTATCACTATCAAAACAATAGCTAATTATTTACCTGTGATGACTCTGCTATGTATAACATTCAATGATACTTACTAGGACAATGCTATTAGGACACATAAGTTTTGCCACTGTGACCTGACTCACCCTATATCACTCCAGAAAGCACCAGTTTCGAGGCATGCAGTTTTGCACATGCCACAGAGGGGATGGAAGCCAGGGCAGCACGCAGGAATAAGGACTGCCATGCAACACATCAGCAAAAGGGCTAGAAAACATCCGCTACTCCTGCTTAGGCTGGCTGTTGATGCCATTAAAACAACGGAGTAGTGTTTACACACAGAACAGCAGAACATTGCACTTGCTCAGCAGCTGATCAGGACTGTTCCTAAGATCCTGCAAATAATTAATACAAGTTTGCTCGCCTCAACACAGGTTTCATTTGTGGTGGGTTTAGAATCACACATCATAAAGGAAGGTGCAAGCAAACATTGTCAGCCAAACCTTGCTCCCACAATCATTAGCATAGTTGCTAAATCATATTTTGAACTATTTTCAGATATACTTGTTTCAGACTGACAGTCCATTTTTACCATTTGGAAATTTTTGGACCATAGGTTTTTAAGCTCATGCTCTTCCTCAGGGTTGACTGCATGCATCTGCTAAGAAAAGCCAGCTTTTCTCACAAATACAAAAAAAAATCTATTTGAAGATATAATTAAAGTAAGCAGGATTTTTCATTTCCATTTGTGGAGGAGGGCAAGGATT
Organism: Steatornis caripensis; assembly: GCA_013398225.1. Lineage (NCBI taxonomy): Eukaryota > Metazoa > Chordata > Aves > Caprimulgiformes > Steatornithidae > Steatornis > Steatornis caripensis. Next base: position 61,236 of record VZSC01010140.1, read on the forward strand.
TGGGAATGAAGGAGTGAAGCTGAGCCTGGAAAGAAGGCGAGAGCTAGGGAGAAGATGTTTTAGGTTTTGTCCATGTTTCTCACCATCCTGTGCTATTTTAATTTTCAATAAATTGTCAAATTCCCCTTCAGTCAAGTCTGCTTTGCCCACGACTGAAACTGTCAAGCCATCTCCCTGTCCTTATCTCAGCCCATGAGCTTTTCCATCTTATTTGCTCCCCCATCCAGTTGAGGGGGGAGTGAGGGAGCAGCTGGGTAGGCATCTGGCAGCCACCACGGTCAACCCACCACAGGGATTGAACAGCAAACCTGTTCTGCAGAGTCAATAAAGACAATATTAACTGCAATAAGACACACTTACTGCAATTTATATAGAAAAATCTTTCCCCTTAGCTCAGGAAAGGATGTCAGACGAGACAGCAAAGGAGTTTACCTGGCCATAAAACAATTCCAGCTCAACTCCTGAGGGCAAACTCTTGAAGCTATGTTTATTACTATAAAAAACAATAAGACACCCACAAAAAACAAACAACCAAATATATAAAAAACCCAAACCAGAGAAACAAGATGGATGCTCTGCATACAACTGAAAAGCGTATTATAGTATTGCCCACTATCACTCATAAATCATTTGATTCTACCAATGAATTAAACAGCAGTGTTTTCTGATATTCACCCATGGCCAAAATGGACTCTCTTGGAAGTATAACATATCTTGCATTGTCAGTTATACCTTGGTTTCCCCTTCAATTGCAAAACCAATAAAATGACTTGGTTAAAACAAGGACTTTCCTCCCTTAGCCACTGATAAATTACTCAAAACCAAAAGCATCTGCAATAGAAGGATGACATTGTGCACTGAAGTAGGAATAACAGGCTGATTATTTTCAAGAAAGTATCACTTGACTATGAAACTACATCAGAATTAACTAAAAACACAAGAGGTATACTGCAATTGGTTTAATCCTGTCTGGACACTGGCACTCGGAAACTCTCGCTGCTAACGTTAACTTTTGTATAAGCAGTTCTATCCACAGGTCAAAAATAAAAAAGATAAAATACATGCTTCCATTTAACTGCCCAGCACATTTACTGCTTGCTTACTACAGCAAAGCACACTATCAGTAAGTCATCTTTTGATACTGAAGTTTATCAACAGCATTTTCTCTCATTTTTATTAAACTGAGGAATGAGCTTGATTGCTGTGAGACACTTTATATGCATTCAAGATTACTAAACAAAAGGCTGAGGCATGTCCCCAGAAGAAAGTTACCTGTGTAACCCACACTTGGAACCTTTTTTTTAAGCTACTGGACTTACTGCTCGTAGATAAGACAAGACACACTCACATGAGATTTCACAGCAACAGATTCAGGAATGATGATGAGACAACAGGTGACAGCATTTTCTGCCTTTCTTTTACACAGTGCTAAGAATCCCAGTGTATAACCTCCAATCTCAAATTGTTACCAGCAAGCTCAAGCTTAAAACTTACTCACTGAAAGGAAAACTGCAACAAGAATTAATAACAAATTATTTGGTCAAAAAAATATAATGCAAGACCTGCATTACAGAAAATCAGAGAAAACAAAATGGGCATGATTTTGTTATACAGATTCATCTTCAAACATTCAATTCCAAGTTTATATTTATTTCAGCAACTAAAAAGACCACAGTCTTATTTGCTTTCTGCATTAGAAATTGAGAAATAGCAACTGACTTTTCAGAAAGAGGCATACCTGACAGAAGTTTGACAAAAATCTGTACATGGACTGTACCTACGAGAGAAAGTAGCTTTACTTAGAAGGGATCTATTGTTCTACTTTCAGAAAGTATCAACATTACTATCTCTTTGCTACCTTAAAAGCAGCAGTGGAAATAAATGTTTTCCTCATATATGAAAAGACTTAGGTCACACAGGCCAAGTAAATATTGATTTTACTATAGCTGAGCTGGGAGCAGAAGTTAATTTCAATGGTCTGCACAGAGTGTTTTATGAATTGCTTTAAAAATATTTCACATTACAAGGTATTAAACCAGCTAAGAACCTTTTAAAATAATCAGAACCTTAAAATGATTGAGCTGTACAACTCTAGCAGGGGAAAAGTATAGCAGAGAGAAAAAAGTTATATTGAAGGCTCCACTTCACCAGCTAGGAAGCCCAGCAGGATGCTCTCTTTCAACCCAACGCAGGGAGTCCTAAAGCCTCGGTGTTGGGGCACAGCTCAGGGGCAACCCCGCAAAAGCGCTGGGCTGGAAACAGTCACCAGCACAAGAGGGAACAGGCAGGGACAAGACCTCCCTGGTCATCACACACTATTTCTTTAAGAAGTTAGCCTCGTAGCTAAAAAATCTTGATGCATTCCTCCTTTTAGCCAGTTTACCAGAACAATGGGAAATATGTGATCTTTGACATGGTCACAGTTCCAGTAACTGCCCAGCTCTCTTTGCATCCCAGGCATACAGTACATTGATGCAATGTTCAGTCGTAAGTTAGTGTATCTCGGGCCCTAATTTCAAGTTAATCACATCCAGAACAGTTAAGCAAGCCTAAACAATATTTTATCTCAATAAAAAGGAGCTATTTCATAACCACAGTATGAAATCCATACCAGTGAAATTTAGCAAGACAGATACAACCATCCTGCTTCCATCTGCACAAGCAATACTAAATAAACGCTCTTTTAGCTGTCAAATATTATGGAGAGCTGTCAGTGCACACTGCTGCATGCCAGGTTTGATCCGGGCAGACACAAGGGGAAAGCTGTCGACCGTCACCCCGCACAGCACAGAAGTCAGCCACCACATTTCTGAATTTCTGCAGAGAACCCCCGAACCGTTTGTTCGCTGCTTTTCAGAATGCTTAGACAGAAATTCATCTCAACATGTAACAAGTGTTGGAATACAAGGCATCTCCTTCCCTTGCAGCACAAGCACACTTTTTACCCGCTGGAAGGTACAGTCAGGGAATTACCACAATTTGCTTTCTCAGCCAGCTCGCTTAGTGAAGATTAGAGCGCGCTCCACCCAGACGCCACACAAATTAGGTCACATAGCAGACCAAACTGCTGCCAATTCCTGCCCTATTCATCGGGGACAAGGGCAGGAAGCATATGGAGCCCTCCAGTTAAGGGTCAGAACATTTCAGTGAAAACATAAAAGTGAACCAGCAGCAGATTATTCACCGGCCAGAGGGAACATGGTTTCTCCATACAGCAGAAGTGAGTCACGGGCACCACTCCGTCCAACACAATGCAGAGGGGCACGGCCAGCATCCAGCAGTACAACACTCCTCTACAGTTTACAAAAGAGACTGTACTACAAGACAACAGAAAAATATTTTCCACTTTCTCAGTATGCATGTGCATTCAATAGTTCAATATACATAGGAAGAGGTGTTTTTTTCTTTAAAAAAGTCCTTCAAAATGTGAAAAACCGTTGATAGGAAGACCCAAAAGGCAACTGTGCAATACAATGTAATTACTATGCAATCTGTTCTTACGCATTTCATCTACAACTATGCTGTATTTCAGAACACATCCTTCATTACCTGCTGCCAGAAAGGAAATACACTATTTTCATGTGTTTAAAAGCCAGAGTTGTTTCAAACCAAACAGATTTGAGGTCCAGCACAGCTCTACGAAGCAAACTAACCCACCCAGGTTGAACAATACATTACATATTATTTTGACTATTGTAAGAGCTTGTGGTCTCATGATTAAATAATTTAAAGCTGCTATCAGTGGATATATCTTGTGGGAACACAGATTAATTCCTTCCCACCTAAAAGGATGCTTTTCATTTGCAGGCTAGCACTTCTGGGATTTCCAGAGGGAGACTATCGGAGCAAGAAGGGAGACCCAAACCACAACAGAAGCTAAATGCAGGGTTTCAAAAGATGATACGCTCTGAAACTATCCGTTTGCAAAACGCCTCAGTCATGTCATTGCCATTATTTCCTACTGCTATTAAAAAAAAAAACAACACTGCTTTTAATCACTATGCTGAAGGCTGCACAACGACTAGCTCACACAATGTAAACTGGTCTCTTCTGCTCTGTTGACATGAGAAAAATAACAAAATACTAGGTAGTGGCATATTGCTAAGATGCTAACATAGATTACTCAATTACTGCAGAGTGCTTTATTGGCTTCAAGAGTTCACATTTTATAGAAATAGTGCCATAGGGCATCAGAAGGTTTCACAGAACTGGCATCTTTTTCTACCTCCTTAACAGATGGTAAGTAGCCTCCCCTCAAAAGACAAGGTGACATCCATCTGGGTAATGAGGCAATTGAGGTAGAAAAAAGTAATTTAAAAAGTAAATCACATCAAATACTGCTACACCACTAGAGTATGTATATATAAATATAAATACAAAACAGCCCGATAGTTTTCCCTGAAACAGGTTCAGAAGTTTTCCTGTAAGAAAATAAATTATCTCCCATGACATGGAACAGCAATGAAAAAGAAGAGACCATTTATTTAACAGATGAAGAAAGTATGGGATCCCTCCTTTTTTTCCCCTGCCAGGTAAAAAGCCAGCTTGAGTTCCAGTTAGGCACTGCACAGCCTACCAGTGCCACCACACTCCCAGCACCTGTCACTAACTTGAGAGTTTAAAAGGTTATTAAGAGAGATTAAACATTTATAAAGAAGGACATCCCACTAGACAAGGTAAATTATTTACTCATTTTGGCTTCACCTAAACTAGTTCATTTACATTCACATATTTTATCAGATATGAGCTTTAACCTCCCTTCCTGTCCCCACCAACTCTCACAAGAAGCAGCCAACCGACAAAACCCAAGCCACACCTCTGCTGACACTGCAACGCTTACAGGCCAATAATCACCCCTAGACCTTCCCACCAGTGCTGTGCACAAGGTGCTTCCTAAACTTCTCTAAAGCATCCCTGTTATTTACATTCCAGATATTTGTGAAAAGCGAAGGACACAAAGAAGACATGATTAGACACGCACCTCTCCCAACTTTTCCACCTGTTTTTTTCCTGCTTCAGTATTTCCAGTACTGCATCATCGAAAATTCTCTCCTCTCAGAGAAAAGCTTTTTTCCCCCCCTCAGATTTACTACCCTTTACCTTCAGTTGCAATTTTTCTTGTTTTCCATTCCATGCCTCTCATCTTCTACCTTTTTTCAGATTTTTTGCTCTCCTCTATGCATTTCCAACACAAGCCATTCTAAGTGTCCAAAACCAAGAGCGTGCAGATAACAGTGAATTTGACACTATCACTCTCCCAGAAAGCAAATTTACAGTTCTACACTTTATGAAGAGTTAGGAACATTATAATGCAAGGAATTTCCTGGAAAAATCCTTCTGTTTGATTAAGAAAAATTATAATTGCAATATAATGAGAAATATAAAGATATGATATACATGCTTTTAGAAACAGAGGGCTCTCAGCTCATAGGGAGTTAAACAGGCCTTAAGAGATAGTCAGTAAGCACTCTCCGCTCCTATAAAGTACCTGAGCAACCAAGTAGCTACTCAACTAGGAGAGTCACACCTTGGTCTAGCCCATTAGGGCAGGCATCAGAGAAATCATCCATACACACACAAACATCACCAAGTATTATCTGTGTACACACACTGGCACTTACACATTAAAGACACCTGAAGGACTGAGACAGAAAACCTCAAAGAGATTGATCCCCTAATTATCCATATATGAACATTTTAGAGGTTTCACAACTGCAGTGTTCATTGGTTAATTGCACAGCTGGTTATAACACTTGCCCCAAGCTTATGCTTTTCTAAAAAATACAACAATAAAAGAAAAAAGGAAAAAAATCCAAGAAATAGTCCTAAAAAACCCACACTGATACACGCAAAGCCAGAACAAACATTTTCCCTGAGCAATGGCTCAGGTTAAAAACCAAGCAAACTGATTTTCTCCTACTTCTAACTTTCCAAGAGTGATCAACTGCAGCTGTACCTCACTAGCACGTTGAATATTTAGACATTTCGAAGAACACCAGATCTCAACAACCTGTAATTTACTGAGCTCTCCAGAGTCGGTCAAAAGCAACTCCACTCACATTACTGAGTTTTCTTGACCTTTTTGTCAGTTTTAACAGAATTCGGACTGTGCCATAAAGGAAAAGTTTCTGTCCTCAACTAAACTGGCATATATCCAAATCCACCTCATTGTTCTAGAAGCAAACATACACAAGATCAGAGTCCCAGCCCATCACTTCATTCTAAAGTTAGCCATTATGCTGCTACACCTTAAAAGGATTTTTGTTTCTCTTTCTAAAAAATCCATATTCGGACTCCAGCTTTGTACCAAAAGAACCCACACCGCAAGTCAAGTCAAATGGACCAAATTCTCCATTGAGCAGCAGGTTCTGCATCCATGAAGTTCTGACATTAATTCACAAAATAATTGGCTCCCATCCATCAATTACCATATATAAACAGCATATTCACAGGCACTAGGAATCCTCAAATTGCCTTTTCCATGCCAAGCTGTATTATTTGGCCCTGGTCACAAAACAGCAGAATAGACAATGTATGAAATTTCAGTTGGGACAAGTAGGAAAGGATGGCAGAAAAAAAGGAAAGAGAAAGATCTTCAATTTCTTCTCCTCCAAAGTACCTCTCCCCGAAACTTATTTCCCAATTACAGGAAACCGTGCTCCCTGGAGATACCACCAAAACAGAAAAAAAAAAAAAGTGCGAGAGGTGAAGGTACTGCTGCAATTATGCACATTCAAAAGTCCCAGAAGACACAGTAAGCAGAACTGCAGAGAAACGAAACACAACTAAATAAAGAAATCACTGTAACATAATGCATAGTTCAAGAAAATCGGGGGCATTAAGACTTTAAATCAGACAGAACAGAAACAGAAGTTATGCCATGAAAAGCTTAAGATGTTACAGGTGAAAGCTAACACAAGCTAACCAAGAGGGTGTTGTGGCTGCAGGTGTGACGCAGCCAGGGCTCACACAGCATTTGCAACAGAGCAGCGCCACAGAAAACAGCCTTTCCCTGGACTGTTTCCTGCCATGCCTTCCACAACCTGCTCCTGTTAAGAGTCCACAAACTGGAACAAAGTTGAGAAAAGCAGCTTGCATCAGGTGTAGAAGATAAAAACAGACCCACATGGCTGGACCCTTTTATCCACCACAGCCTTAAAAACATAGGTAAGCACACACTCACCCAGCGGAGGGTAACAGGTCTGCCTGTCGGTATTCTGAGGTGCAGCAACCTTGTACTTTTTCCACGCAACTTTTTTGGCTGTTTGAACACTCATGATCAAGCTTACTCTTTGAAAAACAGGAAAGTGAAGATGCAGAGGAAGTACACGCTAGTACCCGCCTAAGAACTGCATGCTGGGATTCAAGGGGGAGGGAAGCACTGGTTTTCCTCAAAGAGTTTGACACATTCAGCCACACAGTGACTGACAAAACCACTCAGGAGAGTAACCCTTTAAAAGGCTGCATGTAAACAAGTAACATACTTCAAGCTAATCGTGATTTTTTTTCCTCTTTAAAACACAGATGAATATGCTGCTTTGCTACTCCTTATGAAAACAAAGAAGGACACTCCAGCTTTCAAAGTACCAGCAAGTTAAATTCTACATACAGAAGACAGAAAAGAAGGTGGCAATTTTCCTTTTCTGTTCAAATCTATCTCTCTGGTCAAATACCATATTCATTTTAAAAATCCTAAATGTTTGTAGCATTTACTTAGCAAAAAGCTTGCAGTATTGCCATAACACTTTTTCCACATATTTGACAGAATTTGAAACCAGAACAATTCTGCAAGGTGAGCATCCACATCTTTTATCGGCCTTTCTAATGAACACACAAAAATTTTAACACAAGATTTCAGCATATAAAGGAAGTTCTACAAATAAACATCCATGTCAAAAACTACAAACTCTGATTAGGCATGCCATTTCCACTGTGCAGTAATTTCAAACAAGACAGACCACAGCCCAGTAAAGCAGAACATAAATAATGCAAGGCTATAATAGCATCGGAGTTACTGTACAAGTGGGTCTTTAAACTGTGTTTACCACCAATACAGAAGGTGAATCCATCCTGTCAACCTTTAACATCCTGTTATCAACATTATAATCAAATTGAGAGGACTCTGAATTCTGTAGTTACTAAAGACGTGCGATTCCAGATTACACACTTGAAGATATTGAACTGCACAGAACTCCAATAGTCACAAAAAAGTAATGCAAGAGGAGATTAACTACAACATAGAACTATACTATCACCAGAGAGGAGGTGTACCCAGGAGAACTGGTTTCAAAAGTAGAGAGACAGATGCTATTTGATTTGTCTGCCTCATTGTATTATGCTATCAGACAACTGTTCTAAATACAGTTCTCATCTCTTCATTAATACTTAGGACAATTTACTGTGTCACCTGCCAGACATACTACTGGGGAGGGTCAGGGGAATCAAGATAAGATTTTCCTTTAAAGACCAACAGGAGTTGGTCTTACCTTGTTTTCTGGGCTGGGAGCTTTTTCCAATTTTAAGAATTTCTCAAAGGTGAAGCCTCAAAGACACACACAAAGAAGTTTTGTTTCCGTGATTAAAGACAACCACACATTCAGGGGGCTAAATCAGACATTTGCATCCAAACATTTCTGTGGACCACGAAAACATGAGCAAGTGGAAATGTAATAAAGTTTTAAAGCTAGCGTTCCTATTTCGGAAACACACAACAATGATGTATTTTACCATAGAAAATACAAATGTAAATCTTACTGTGACAAGCACTTCACAAGCACAGAACAAAAAGATGCTGCCAACTCTACCAAGCATACGATGACAATTAGCGGGCAGCCGCACATGTACAGTGGAACTCTTACCAACAGCACCTGAACTCCCTTTTTTCAGGTCTTGACAAGACTGGTCTGCATTCCCCAGGAGTGCACTCCTGTTGATCCAACACATCATCTCACCTTGGTCCCTGCCACTCCAAGATAAGGCCCATACACAAATGAATTAAGACTCTCTCTCCATCAGACGCTGGCCAAGGCTGAAGCATATGTACAAGCTTCAGCAGTTAGCAGGTTTGTTACAACACTTGTGGGTTTCTCACTCCTTAATAAAGAAAGGGTGTACGGTCAGTGAGAGTAGCTAGAGAAACACCAATCTCTGACCCTCCATCACCCTCTTGAACTTCAACATGAAGATACTAGAGGAGGTGAGAGAAACCACTCACTGACCAGACAGCTTCCAGAGAAGCTCAGTTCTCAAGCTCTGCCTGCCATCAGCAAATACATTATCTACATTAGAGAAACCACTCTTACTTAATAGCAAGTTTTACTTTGAAAATCCAACATTTCAATAAGAATATACACTGAGAATATTTTTTAATTTAAAGGGGTTGTTTGTTTTTAATTAAAACGTAGTGCATCTCTTGCCTAAATGGAGACAGAATTATTAACATTAATTAGCTTCACGTCAGAACCTATCTGCAAAAAAAGTTAGCTTTAGGATGGCAGGAATACTTTTTAAAATTTACCTTAAAAAAATAAAGCTATAGCCTCTGCCAAAGTCTGAGGTGCTGGGTGTGAAATCCATGCATTAACCACCACAGCTGATAAGCAAGAGAGAAATGGAAGCTTTTGGGGAAAGTAATCTTCAAAGAAGGCAAAAGAAGATTTTTCGCTTTTTTAAACAAACTCAAGAGCTCAACACACTAGCATACTCTCTACCCATAAACCACTTCATTCATTAGGAGAAGATGATGGTCTTATTTCTACTACTACTGAATTCAATAGGCCTTTTATTTAGCAGCTCTCTGACTGGAGTATGTGCTCTCTTTTGTTCACTCTGGTGTTGACAGCAGTAATCAAATTTTGTACGTACCACTGGCTCTATTATAGTTCAACAGCAGCTGGCTGGCTGCCTGGTCTTCTTATCATGTAAGATAAAAAAACAGCCAAACAGACCAGCTGAAACTACAGTGGGAAGACAGAAGTAGAGTGAAGCCTAACTAGAAGTCCAGTAAGTAGAAATCATCTGTTCTTATGCTTGCTCATGTGTTAAAAAAGCATGGAGAAGAACAAGGCTTAGCTCAACACATGACAAGCTTACTTGAACTGTTTTCAGAAAGACTGCAGCTTAGATGGCAACTCAGTCCTTGCAGAAGAGAAGGTCTGAATGCCATACTTCAAACACAAAACTACCCATCAATAGCTTCAGTTCACGCATCAGGGAACGGGAAAGTGAAAAAGCAGAGGTTGGGAAAAAAGGAAAAAAAGAAGGGAAAAAAAACCAGAGAACTGTATCCATTCATTTGAAGGTGAGCTCATACATACTTAAGATCACTTCTCTATGGCAGCCCCAGCATGTATGAAGTCAGCACTAGGTTCAAAGTAAAATTAAAGTTCACGGAGGCAAACAACAATGGGAGCAGAGCGCAACATCCTTCAATTATAAAAATCCCCTGTACACAAGGCAGTCCAGAATGAGATTGGTCTCCATTTCTTCTTTGTCTTCTGGGAGCCTTCCAAGAGCCTTTAATGCCTTGACTCTTAGAAGAGGAAACGGGCTTCTTTTTCATAGACTCCCTCCTTCTAGCTTTGTTCCAAGTAGGTCTTGGTTAACCCTGCTCTGAACTTCCACTCTTCCAGACAAGTCTGCAAAGAAAGGCTTGTTTTATGGAGGAGGGAAAAAACCAGCCTAGAGGATTTCTTATGGGAGCAGAACAAGGAGATACAGAGCTTCTCCTTCACCTTTCTTGTCTATCACACACAAGACAAGAGTCTCCTCCTTCCCAGAGGAGAAGCACACTCTTCTGCAGGGTTCCCGTGCTACCTCTCCAGCCCTAGACTTTATGATGCTGCTATAATGAGCTTCTCGTTAAGTGCTTCTCATGCTGTGGGACTAAAATCCCATAATTTTGTTCAGGATGTTTTATTTCACCACAACACCATGACAGGACTTTCTTTTTCAATGGCCCGACAAACATGTTTTGAATTAGCAGACCACACAACGCTTGCTTGAGCAAGCAAACAAGAGAGCTTAGAGGACAATGTCAAGGAGAAAGACGCTGAAAAGGCAACAACAGGACCTTAAAAAGTAACGTTTCAAGCAGCTGTTGAATTTTGATGGCAACTGGTCATGAGTTTAACCCCCACTTCCAGGAAACCGACAGCAACAGCAACTTCAGATGGATAACAAAGAGTTTTTAGCATTTCTACTGAAACCTCCTTTCACACAGCATGTCCGTTTCAGCATAAAGCTGTCTCCTGAAAAGGGAATTAGCAGTATGGTAACTGCCCTCACTACTGTGGAAGGGGAACGTAGTTTTGAGTATGGCAGCTGCTCGAGCACTGCAATACAGGTAACACACAGCTATCCCTCTCAGTGCTAACGTAGGCAGCTCCAACACGAAACCCTTCCAGCATACAGCGCTTCAGCCATGCTGTGCTTGACACACATGGTTCTTGTAAAACAGCATGTCTATGGCTGCCGCAAATACCCAACTGACTCATCCTGCAAAAGAAATAACACCAGCGACTGTAGATAACAAATTGTGACACGTTCCAAGAACGTCCACAATTTTAGTTACTCTTGTTCAAAGTTCCTCTTCTATCTTCGGGAGTGGAGGGCAGAGTGTCTTTTTCTCTTGTACAGATACTGAAGGGAATATTTTGAATGTAAATACTGAGAACACCTGTGGAGCACATTATTCTTCCAAAAGTGTTGTTTACATTATAGTCATACCTGTAAAACCCAACCACGACACAGTCAGCACCCCCCTTTCACAAAACATCCTGGGCCACCTGTTTCCATTACCCCAGAGGAGCGACAGCAGCTCCACAGGAGACGTAGGAGCCTTCTGCATTTTTCTTCTCATTTAAGATGCTCGGCACATCTTCTGAAACAAGGTTCCTGCCCATTCATGAGCACCTTAATAAAACAAATCCCGATCAGTCTGACAGATGCACGGGTCTACGCTTGTGTGCAATGTGTATTTCAGTGGAAGCCCTGCACTGAGCCCTAAGAGGCAATGTGCAAGCCCAAGCACAGGAGAGGGACCATCACTTTTACCACCCAACCCCAACCCCTCCAGGCAGCTATTCTGGTGGTTTACAGCTCTCAATACCACTTGCCCTGGCAGCAGGCACTGCCCTGCTGCAGTGGCCAAGTGGTATTGAGAGCTGTAAACCACAGACTGAGGAGCCTGAGCTCGGCCTTGTGGCCAAGCGTCTGTGAGAGCTGCTGGTGGGCAACTCCACCCAGGGCAGAGCACTGCCCTCAGCACACTCTGCAGCATTGGGAACTGCTGCAGGAAAAGACACTGCCTCCAAAATACACCTCACTCGCCTGCCCTCCACATGCCAGGAGGCAATCCAAAGCTTGGGAAGCAATAGTGTAGGCAAGTATATGAATAAAACTACATACTTATACTGTTTCCTGTTGCTCATTTTGTAAATGTTAGTTTACAACTCCAAGAACAGAAACATCTCAAAGCTTTCTTCTGAATTTCACAGGTATTTTTCCTAAGAAAGTGTCTTCCGATACATTCTTTTCACGTTAGAAGATGTGGGCAGAAGGAATGGGAAACAAATAGGATTTATTTCTTAATTGGAGTTACGTAAACTGATTTAATTTTGAGCACACTTTCATAGCTATTCATTCTGGCTTACGTTAATTAAACGTACTTCTGCTAACAAACTCTGGCCAAGGTACACACCTATAAAGAATACTCGCATAAGAACAGTCCTGTCAACAGCAGAAGAGCAACCCAGAGTACTCCAATGCCTGTATGTTGACATATCAAATACTCACAGTCCCTCAAGAGACAGCTCCTGTGTAGAAGGAATCTCCTCCTCCCTGTCCACCAGCTACAGCAACAAAGTACTAACCACCTCCTAACCTTAGGTACCACAAAACTGGATGAAGGAGGGGCTAAAAGCTCTAGATGCAACCCTCCTATCAACTCTCTATACATATATTTATACACACACACACTATATATACACACCCCAAACAGCAACAGACCTTACTAAGCCAACAAGAACAGCCAACCCTCCCAGCTCTCCCCACACAGACCAAGCAGGGCTGTGCAGAGGGCTCTGGGGTTTGCCTCGAGCTGGGTGAAGGGGAAGGACAGCACGTGAGGAAGCCTGGAGAGCAGCTCAGGAGCAAGCACACAGCCCTCTCCTTGCCTAAGCCTTCAGGCCTTTGCTGGGGACTCCTCTATCAGCTAATGCTGCAACCATGGCCTTTATCCTGAAAGCTAAAACCATGCTCCTGCATCTTCTGCCACTTGGGGAGGAGAGGAGATAATCACAGTTAAATTTATCACAGGCACATTTCAACAGTGGTGCAGTCAGAGCGATGACTGAGGCGTTAGCGGTCAGCAGAGTGCCACCAACAACTGCAGCTTCAAACATCTACAAGTTTGCTTTTTTCTTAATGCCCTGCAATGACACATGGGTGATCAGATAGCACCCTCTAAGACATTAACTCTTCAGCTGTACCATTTAGAGCTCATTATTTATGTACTGCCACTGAGCTGTCACAAGTATACATATTTTTTACCTGTCTTTTTAAAATTAGCATTAAATTTCTCCCACTCAGTCTATTTCCCTTCCCATTTGCAACAATGTATTTTATTCATCCTTTTCCAAAACAAAAAGCCACAGAGGGCAAAGAGAGGGACAGCATTGTGCAGAGCTCCTTCTTAAGGAACTGTTACTGAAGTTCTTTGGACTTCCCGCAGCCTCCTCGCCAGGCATGGGGAGTTTTGCTCACCAGGAAAACAGGGATCTGTAGAAAGCCTGCATTAGGAGCCCCAAGTCTCCCTATTCCTTCCTTGAACAGCAGGAGTACTGTAGAAGGCTCCCTAAGCTAAACAGGCTATCTTTTCCTAGCCCAGAAAGCTAAAAGTCAGAAAGAAACTATCAGAGCCACCCTAAAACTAAGCAAAAAAAAAAAAAGTCTGCTCCCTACGGTTACATAGCTGACTGTAGGCAGCGCAGGGACAGCCTTCCTGCAGGGAGCTTCTTGCTCACTAGCACATTTTGACAAATACGTACAAGAAGTTCAGCACATTTGTGCTGACTAAAGTTATTCTTTTAAGAATAAATACAGCAATTACAGATAGAGGACAGAGTTACACATCCACACAAACACACCTCCAGTTAAACTTCCCTCCCCAGAGGATAAACCTGTCTCCTACAGAAGATCCAAGGCAAGCATCCCTCTTTCCAAAACAGCACTCCTGTTAGAGTCAAAAAGAACCCCAAAACATGCAGACTCTGCTCAGCGCGGGAAGGCTGCGCTGGCTGGGCGGAAGCCCATACAGTGAAGCAGCACAGAGCCCAGGTGCAGGCACCCAGCTCAGGGTCCCAGAGCAGCAGTGTGGCCCCTGGGGACCAGACGCTGCCCAGCACGACGAGGGCAGGCATCACACTGTTCCTTCTCCTGTGTGATGCCAGAGCCATGCCTCAAAATTTTTCAAACTATAGAAAACCCATTTGAAAATTACCTACTTTGTTGCCACAGTATGAGGCTTTACTTTCACAACTGACTCCTTCACCAAAAGAAAAAAATACACACAAAAAACCCACACAAAACATACGCTCCAGCTCAATCCTCTTTAAAGCCTCCAGCTAACTGCAGACTTACTATACCTCTTGTCAATTTGTCCCAATAGTTAAATTGTACTCACTGCTAAAAGCTTACACACCAATTCACAACCTTTAGTCACTGATCCCTTTTTAGCAGCTACAAATTGCAAATCATTGTGTGTTTGTTTAAGGTTACCACAACTGCAACAAGGCCAGAGAGTATATTTCAATAGATAATCTACCATCAGATGTTTTGGTAGGTATCACACTCTACAAAGACTGCATTAAAAAAAGAATGTCTTTCCATCACAGTTGTCAGGTACTAGAAATGCATCACTAAAAGTATTGTAAAAATGAATGGCCTTCTTTCCACCCTGCCTCACCAATTAGCGTGGCAAGAAAAACAGTGAGGTAAAACTCTAATCGTTTGTTAATATTGAACCTACCAGAACCTGCAAAATAACTGATTATTAAACTAGTCTGAGGCCAGTTTACAGAGGGCCATCACGCAGCAGCTATGGCAACACAGAGCCACCACGCCGCAGTGCCAACTGGCAATGGGAACCAGGTAAGAACAAAGGAACAAACAGCATCAACCTACTCTCTTAAGGCCACAGAAGCTCTCAGAGGGAGAGCTCTGCAGTTTAGCACAGCATTGCTGTGTATCAAGAGACTAGGGATAGAAAAATTTGTACAAGAGAGATAAAGCACACGGCACAACTGAACTGTTGCCTAGAGGGAGAAAACACCCACATAAACACACAAAAAAACCCCAAGCTTCTCCAAAAGTAACATACACACAAACTCAGAAGAAGAGATCCAATAGCAGTGAAAAGATAGGTGCATATCCTTTCCCAAATAAAGCCCACCATCTCAAGCCACCTGCCCAGGTGCCCAAGCAAAGGCTGGGGACTAGCCCTGCCCACACATCAGCTGAAGAGGTTAAGCAATAGCTGGGTTAGCAGGCACCTCACTCAGCTGCACACTAGCTAGGGGAAGCTCAGACGAACTGTACCATCAGCAGAGATGTGGTGGGAAGAGGACTAAGCAGCAGCAAGCAGCTGACAGGCAGTAACTGATTCAATACTGCAAGCCAGCAAAAAGGCGGCATGTTTACACCCTCACTTGTTTTCAACAAATTTTCAGCAAGCTTTCTGTGCGTATCCTTTGCAGGCTTCTGCCAGGTCAAATGGAAAACACTGGTCTCATTCATTTAAGCTCAAGTGTGTGGAGGAGTAATTACCAAAGCTCCACTGGACAGAAGGATTGCATTTTTTTATTCTTCAAATGCCACCACCCACTAAGAAATCATAATAAAACTCAAAAAAAGATCTTCTAAGCAAAGCCAGCATACACTGTGCAGAAGTTAGCCTGCAATCGCACAGTACTCATCTCAAAAACTCCACCTGTACCTCTCAAAGTACTAGTACAATGATGCTTGAACTCTACTACTGCGGCCACCACCAGTACAGCTTTTGTCACCAACGCAACCAAGTGTTACTTGAATTTAAAGCTTAAATCATATTTGAAGGTTGATATAGAGGACAGAAGTACAGTGAGTTCCAAGAAGTCTTCCTGTGCAAGACTGACTGGCAAATAACACATACTCCCAAGCAACAAAAATGAAGCCCTGAAACACAATTCCTGCTTCACAATCACTGTGATGCAACACAGCATTCCCACACAAATATTTAATGTCAACAACATACACATCTACTAGCTGATTTTAAAGCAATCTGAGGGTTAAAAACAGATGCACACACTATACTAACAACGTCATTTGTCACCTTACTGAAGCATCATGTCTTGAAGTGTGAGTAGGCACACAGCCTCATCCATGGTCTGAACAGCAGCTTTTCTGCTACTCGTTTCCCCCACCTCATTTTGTACTATCAGCTATGAAGACATCTGACATTTACTGATCAGCCTTACAACAGGCTTAATAAAATTTTACATTACTTTACAAAAACAGCTTAAAGCTGAAGCCTTCAAATGCAAAGGGAAAAAGCCAAATTCTGAAGTATCTTATCCCTCCTCCAATATAGTCATTGTTTGACTACACAATGATGGCTTTCATGTATTTCAAAAATGTATATAGTGAGTACACTCACAATTATGAGTATATGAGTATGTAATACAAGAAACTTCGAAGAAAAGTTTTTACACCAAAGCGGATAAATTGAGATGCTGGAACACCATGTACCACCTTGTGCATTCAGAACTCACACTATTCAGCAGATGGGCTTTTATAACCCCACAATCTCCCTAGCACGCAAATCAAAGTGCTCCAAATGGCACACCATGTTTGTTGGTTTGTTCCTTATTTTGTCTTGCCTTTCCTGCTACCAAGCACTGAGTAGGTTCTCTCATAGGGTTATTGTCTTACTAGCTTAACTTCTCATTCTCGACCAGCAGCAGGATGCTGCTGAAAAGCATGCCTCGTTTCCCTCTGCAGGCCTGTCAACACATTCAGGCAAAAGCCACTTTAAACTCACAAAGTTAATACTGAGGCAAGTTGTATTAAGCTTGTTTAGAGGTGTACTTAAAAAAGTCTTTATAGATTGGTAAAACTCCAATACAAATAAAGGAGGAGAACAACAACAAAACATAGAAACAAGCTGTATGGCAGCTGTAATTCACTAACACGAACACCAGTGTGCAGCCCTCCAGGCTCTTTGTTACTCTGCCTTCAGCTTGCCCTAGATTTGAGCAGTTCTCTACAATACCTGTATTCAACCAGACATACTGTGTTCATTACCAATAATTTAGTATCTACCTGTGGTATTCCCACACAGTTATACTGCCGTATAAACTCTTCTATGATTTATGCACAGTTCCCTCACTCTAACTGTATTAGCTCAAGACTATGTATGTATGTATGTATGTAACATTATACAACTTCATTGCTGCCTTGCCTTTTATTTTTCCCTACTTTGTACCATAATCATAGAATTAATCCTTTTTGTTCATTTGTTTTCTTTAATCTGCTTGCAGGTGCTTTTGTTTGTTCTTTTGATTTTTAAAGTCACTTTGAACTCTGACACATTCCACTCCCTATAAAAGAAGTTTGTCTCAAAAAAAAA
>VZSC01010140.1:83518-103955 GCA_013398225.1 Steatornis caripensis
GGGGGGGGGGGGGGGGGGGGGGGGGGGGGGGGGGGGGGGGCAGATAAGGACAGGTTGCAAGAACTCCCACCCCAGCACATGATGGAAGAAGATGACACATGCTTTAGTATGAACAGAGGATTCGCCATTCTCCCAAGCAACCAGCTGGAAACATCTCATTAAAGACAGAGTTCCAACAGTCTCAGATCCACATATTGCTATGTAATTATTCTCAACTTGAAAGGGCTGCATAATTTCTCAGGAATTTCACCATTTCCAAATGGAAGTCCTCAAGGGGAAAATATATACAGGTCTATGGGCGCGTCTATATATATGTACGTGTGCACGGGCATCTACATATACCTCTTGTCTCTTATATTTAAATGTACACAACAAATGACAAAAATCCAACCCCACTGCATCTTGTTCAATCACTTAAAAACACTGCCTTATTTTGTGGCTGTGCTTTTTGTAAGTCAGGAAGAAACATCCAAGCTAGAGGTATATAATTACATTTCTATTTACTTTACCATTCATTTTATGAGGGGGAGGAGTAGGAACAGGAGCATTTTTAAAAATATGTCATTCCCTGAGGGCTGAAATTCATGAAACACCTTTTTTTTCCAGAAACAGTCTTTTCTTCCCCGAAACACTCTCCTCTCCATTCCCTGACCCTTACACTAACTTCAGTGGGTACAACCCATCACCTTGCTTATCCTGGACTAACATATGTAGTATTCAGTATTTTTCTTGAGCCATTTCTGCCACTTAGCCAAAATCTTGTCGTCTTTCTCTCAAAGCTAGTCACAGGTGACACCCACCTACCCAGTTACTAGCTATAGCAAAAAACAAGCCATAGGAACATACTAATTTTTGAAAGCTCCACCTTCTTTCAGTTTTGAAGGCATTAGTCCACATCTGCAGTGAGAAAACAGAGAAAAGAGCAGGCAGTCAGGGTAAGCTTTTTTGGTTTTTTTCTTGTTTTGGTTTTTTTTTTCTTTTTATTTGTTTTCTTGAAGAAGACTAGGCTATAGTGCTAAAGATCAAGGCTGATCTTCCTGGATGTTCTTGATATTTCCCCTGACAAAGGCACAGATCTGAGTTATGGATAACCTGAATGTTACGTGCATCTGTCAAGCCCAAGGTCTGTGACAATCAATAGTGCAGAAAAGACGTAAAAATGACACCAATTTTAGTTTTCCCTTCCAATTAACAGAGAAGGAAAAAAACCCACTATTCTGCAGTATAAACAGACCTCATCTGCAGAGAAAACAGTTCCTTAAAAATCAATAGCTACCGTTGTGATATGGTAATCCAATTATAGCAAAAAGAGGTCTTCAGGACTTCAAGTTTCAGGTGGCTGCACATCCTAAGGAACACTCTCCCTTAACAGGATAAAAGGTTTGTTTGATAAGGCAGCTCTTATGTTAGGAGCTGAATAGGTTGTAAGACATAGTCAAGAAAAATATTAAACCCTTAAAATACACAGGTCATTCACTGAAGGAACCCAAGACACAGAACTCCGACTTGTAACAGGAGAGATGAACCATTGCAAGCAGTTGGCTCTACTGACAGATTGCACCTAACTGAAATTAGGAGGCTTTTAAAGCAATTCAGTGGTCCAAGAAATTCCACCAACTGGGAACCAAGTTCAGGAAAACTAAACGCATGGAAAGTTACAGATGCTTCTTAATTCTTACCATGTCTTATGAGTAATAACTGTAAGAAATAACAAGATAGCAGGGAAGGACAAAGTAGTAGAGGGATGGAAGAATACCACACTTGGAAAAAAAACCAAGAAACAGTAGCTATACTAAAATTCAGTACCTAGATTAGATTTAACTACAAAACAAAACAAAGTGATTGTTAAATAATAAAGTGGATCCAAATTCATTAGCAGGTACGTTAAACACACTATAAGCCCACAGCTTCTATCAAACAGTTACAATAGCTGCTAGACACAACTGCTTACTAAACACTTTGTATGTTATGCGTAGAAAATCTTATGTTTGGGGGGGAGTTTCCCCCAGCCATTGTGCTTTTGTGTTAAGTTGCAAGAGGCTTTTAAGGCATTTCAAGCATTTCCACCTATTCCCCATTTTTATGCATCAACACTGATCCTCATGGGCTAGAAACCTTGCGGAGAAGTCATCCCTTAGGGTTAAATTTTAACAGACCATGTTATACTTGCATAGGTCTGGTTAATGAAGAAACAACTAGCAGAGGGTATAATATCCTGACCTTCTGTCATTAATTTTTATTGCCTACAGGTGATTAAGCTTAGCCCTACCTTCCCACGTGAAAAGATCCACACAGATAATTTCTGCCTCCACCTTGCATAGCGCAGCTGGCATTTCATTGATCCAATTGCTGTGCCCATGAGTTACCTGCCATTGCATCCTGCCTTGGGTGAAGTGGAGCAGCAGGTCAGGTGTGACCCACACACAGAGGAGCCCAGGTGGGTGCTAAGCTGGAATTACTCTGCCTTTATCCAACCGAATAATTCTACCTGGCAACACCATGGCCACTGTAAAGTCATTTCTAAGAGCCAGCCATGTTGTTCTGACTTTTCCAACCTCCATCACTCTTCTGGATTTGTCAATCTTTGGTCTTCAAATCAATTATTCCTCATCCCCAACGCAGGCTCCCACTCCACCCGGGCAGGTTGCCATGGCAGAACAAGGCCATTCTAAGAGGAAAGTCAGCTTGGAAAAATTAAGGAATGAGCAAGCACACTTCAAATCTCTCCAAGAAATGAAGAATTTCATTTCAACTAGAAAGTGAGAACCTTTCCTTCTACAGCACATTAGTACCACTGACAACTCAGAACAGACCAACAGACTTATCAAAGCTGAGGTCAACTTGCAATTTATCAAAAACCTTCAATAAGGTCTAGAAAATACAACTACTTGAGTTTCAGTGAAATATAGATACCCATTGGAGGACATGTGAAGTTTCCACACACACACCCCCCGTGTCAGCAGTTTTTAAACTAAAGGTCTGATCGAATAAACAATCCATAACACAAGATGACTTTGCAGAAACACACATTGCCAGATTCAACTCAACACCCTTACTCAGCACATTCTGTGTGTGCTTTTTGGTTTTTTAATATGCACTTTTGCAAAGAAACCACCAACTTTGCATGGAGCAGCTTGCAAGATCCTGTAACATTTTTCTGGCAAACCTCCTCTACACTGTGGTGTTAATTCACCATATAAATATTCAAAGATATTCTTGAATACCTGCCATAAAGGAACACTCTCTTCTGTAGCTAGCAGCCACTTCCACACTTAGCTCACTGCACTAACGCTCTGCCCGGGCATAGAAATGTAGCGGCAGGTTCTACAAATTTTTCTGAGAATTCAGCAAAGTTCCAGTAGGACAGGGGGTGGCAAAAGGAAAAAAAAAGCAAGTGATGTTAGTCACTCCAGCACACACTTATCCTTTGTTACTTAGCTGCCTAGAGTAAAGCAGGAGCCCCCAAATTTTCCTTGCAGGTGGAGCACAAAGCTCCCTCTGGCTGGTCCCTCCACATTTTTCACTCAACAATCCAAAGACAGACCTGAAAAACTCATGTCAAGATGAGTTTCTCTAAGAATAGTTGCAAGAGGACAGATAGAAAGGTGACCACCCTAAACTTCAGGAATCCCTCAAGTACTGACAAAAACACAGAAGATCACAGTGAGAGCTTGCGACGTGACATCCCAGCTAAGCAGGGAAGCTACACAAGGCTAAAGATAGCTATCCACATCTTCCGCAGCTGATGACCAGGTCAAGCGCTATACACACATCAGCTCAAAGCTAAAATAAGTTTGGGAACAGACAGGCTTGTTTTATGCTAAATACAGGGAGTCTGGGAGACTGGAGTAGGCATAAAGGAAAAAACATAAGAGCAGATGTAGTTCTGTTCACATTTTTCATCCGTCATCAACGGGTAAACAGTCTCATTTTAAAGATTAAAAAACAAAGAACTCAAGGCCAGGGTGATATTTAGCAGTATTATTTCACCTAGCTTTACATTAGATAAATATATTTTGCTCAAGGATGTAATTTTAAAAGTAGTCTCTCTTGCACATATACTCCTACTTGAACAGGAACTTAAATCATTTTTTTCAAAATTACATACATGGTTACTCAGATTGAATTTAGTTGTTTATTCTACAGAAGAAAATTTGAAATAGGACTTTAGGAAATTACTTAAAGCTGAGAGGACTTGTTTGACTAGTTCCACTTATTACGAAAAAAGACAAGTTATAATCATTGGATCAGCTCTTGATAAGTTTTTAGCAAAGAAAAATCCACTCATCTTGTATTAATACACCACCCTTCATTGTTGAGATATAATTAAACCTGCTTGCTCTTACTCCACAAAAATTTCAGAGCACTTTTTTGCACTGAAATGGTAGAGCAGCAGGTTACCTGTTCATGCTACCAATACTTAAATAAATAGTAGATGATGATTTCTAACAAGCTGGATGACTCTGGAAGATGTGATCCAGCTGACCCACCGACTCCCCCCTCTCAGCTCTACTCTCATTGCTCTGAGTCCTGAACAAGGAGTCAGAAAAAAAAGGTCTAAAGATCATTGAGGAAGGAATTTTAAATATAATAAAAACTTTATCTTGTCCACCTTGACTAAGATAGTCAAAGGATACCTCAGTTGAAAAACGGTAATTTAACCAGAAATTCTGTTTCGTTCATGTTTTGTGCATTATTGAATATTTCTGTATAAAAATAACAGTCCGCAAAACAGGTTTTATAATTCTTTTAACTATATTCACCTTACACAGAAGAGGCGAACTCCATATCATACACTAATACCCTGAAATTAGATTTTACAGTTTGCCAGACTTTGAAAAAGGCTTTTGTGATACCTTACAGATTCCAAACTGTAACAGAGTTCAATTTATTCACCCAAAAAGGAGAGGGATAAAAAGGAGAAAAAAAAATAATATATTCTCTATCAAGCATGTCACAATACAGAAGATAAAAAGATGAGTACTACACAATTCACACACATTATTTTTCCCCCACTTATACCACACTGCATCCCAGATAATAGGTCCAGATCAAAATCCATCCTAACAGCCACAGATTATCACCAAGATCAAACACAATTAATTCAATTGCTTTTTAAAGACTTCCAGTAACATTAGTTATCATAATTACAACTCATCTACTCTGTCAGCCGATAACCTTTTGGCTCTGCTAAATTCAGGAGAGCCAAGAACTTATGATTTCCTTTTCTTTATTGTACTGTAGACAAGAGTTGAGTCCCAAATGTCTGCAGCCTCTCTGCATTTTTCTGGCAGCACAAGAGGTTCTTAATAGGATACTGAGTTAAGGTCTTTTTCAAGTGCTGGAATAGTATGAAAGGAGCCTTATTGCAAATGAGAATACCAGGCAGACATAAAATCTTACAAGGAACAAAACCCCTTTTTCTGCCTTCTGTCCTCAAATCACTAGGAGGAGAAAAACAATTGCGTGCATTTTGGTATAAAGGGAAAAAAGTGTCAGTTTAGTGCACATAGGGACACAAATCCATAAGAAGACAGACTTTTCAAACTTTTCAAGGAACAAGTGTAGAGTGTTAACAATTCATTTCACAATTTCTCTCCTCCTTCCTACACCCACACAAATTATGCAGAATACTTTCATAATCAGGTTGCACTAGTCCTGGGCCACATAAATTTTTGTTTCAGATGACCGCTACAGTACGTTAGCATCTTTCAACAGTGCATTACATCAGGAGAACTCATGTTCTTTACATGGGGACACAAGTATAAATTAAAGCCAGAGACCACAGGGATAAAATAAGAAGCTATAAGAAACAGTGGCAAAAACTAGCATGGAAAATAAATAAATCAACAAAGCATTTCTAAACAGTCTTTATTTCTCTTGGTCAATTTATCTGAACATTATACAGGCAGAGTATATTTTCACCACCTGGCTAATGGTTTCTGCTCCCTCCCAGCTCCCCAACCCCAACAGCAGCAGGGCAGTGTCGTGGAAGAAAGGATGCATCAGGACTTCCAAGACAACTATTGGCAACAAATTCCAAGCTTTCTTTTTTTTTCTGGCCAGATCACACTAGAACCAAAACCTCCATGCAAGTAAATTACCCAACTTGAATTACTTTTTCCTAGCCAGTTCCAATGGCAAGATTTGCAGTAGATCCTATCTTCTCCAAAAGCCTATTCAACAGATTTGGACTAGTTCAGAGAGGACTTCATTGTCAACCACAGACATCATCTTGAAACTAAATCTAATTGCTTAAATGAAGGCCATCAAGTCCTTTAAAGGTGAGTACAACAGCCCAAGTCTTCTTCAACATCATATTGGAAAAAGACAGAGAGTAAAAGCAAATTTGACGTGCCTGCAACCAGTCAGGGTTCTGGGACCCTTCACCGCTTTCATGCCAGTTTCCTCAGTGCTAGAGGCACCCTGCCCCGTTAACAGACAATGAAATCTCTACATCACATGCAATATTTTGCCCAAAACACTACAAATGCGTTGACATGAAATTACACTCTCCCTTCATGAAGCCACAAACTGTGGGATCCACCAAGTACCATGTGCTCTTCTTCCTCTTCTACCCCAGTTCCTGTTGAAGACCATTTATTCTGCCTCACAAGAGGTCATTACATGCTAGAGCGATCCCTGACCTAACCCAGTAACCCCTAATTTCAGTGCAGCATCAAGTGAACCAGTGAGAGACAGTTTCAAGAGCAACACTAGAATAGCTGCAATAAGCAGGAGCTACCGCAATGAGAAAGTGCCCTGGAGCAGAAGTTCCACATTCACATTCCTCTGCAGGGCAGGTACCTTCCCCATCTGCACTTACTGACACAACGCACATTGCATGTGATTCCTATGGGCATTTAGGAGCCCCAAACGACAGCAACATCATCCAGCAAGTCACCAAGAACCAGACCTCAACCACATCAACTACAGTATGCCACATCATTCACTTCATGGGATTGACTACACCATATAAATGAATGCAAAGCAGAGATCATAAAGCTAGGAGGCATTTGACCAAGATAACCGTGCATAATGCCCCTACAAGCACATTTGTCACCTCAATGCCAGATGTCAGAGGTAACTGTACTGCTTATACACTGTGTCAGAGCTCAGCACCTGCTGATAGCACCAGGCAAGCCAAGGAAACAGCTCTCCAAACATACCTCCCATGTTTCCTCCAGGCAAACATGGACTCAATTTCTGTCAAAAGGATCCATCATTATCTATGTGGTAACATAATTCCCCTCTATATACAGCCCTATGCTCCCCTTCTTTCCAAGCATCTCAATTATTTGGAATCTGACACCAACAAATTTCAGCATCATTATCTCATCTCGGGTAAACGACCACAGCAATGAAATCCCTTTTTCCTGCAGTGGGTTTTTGTCCAAAAATTTATCACAACTGTCCCCGTGCACAGGCCAGCCCCCTTGCAACGCAACACCTGCTTATCATAATAATGCTACATTCTTGCAACCATGAACAGAAGTGGTGGGCCCGGTGGTTGCTAATACCAGCAATAGAAGGGCTTGTTTTGGTTGTTTTATTTTTTGGGGGGAAAAGGAGAGCAATGCTCCTTTACCTTAGCTCTTGACTAATGACCTTACAACATCTTTCTCCCAGGAGAAATACCAAGGCTCGCTGCAAGTCTGCTCTTCAGCTTAGAACAGCATCTTTCAGCACAAAGTTTTGGTACCGATGCCTCAGCGTCAGCTTCAACAGATGGACAAGCTTCTTAACACCTCATTTTGGACTTCAGCCTTGGACACGATCATCAAATGGTACATCTCTAGTGCAGAAATGCATACAAACGCTCTCTTCCCCAGAACGCGCTGGGGTTTGCCTGACTTTTTAAAAAATGCTCTCTGGCCCCTCACACTCTTCCAAGCACAGTTTCTCACCATGCAATACGTCAGGAGCGGGCCACCTCTCACTCTGCACTGCAGCCCGGTGCATAGGGTAACGGTCAGTGGTTTGAACCCTTTGAAAATTTGAACTGGCATTTCAAGAGTGAAAAGTCAGCATCAGGGCTCTAATTAAGAGCTAATTATAGGAAAGATGGGTACCACCCCAAATCCCTCTCCTGCCCCCCACTGTGACTGTGTTTTGGAAAAAGTGACCACTCCAGGGCCAAGGCCCTGGGCACCACGCAGGCTTCAGCTGGCGGAGAGGCCTAGTGGCTCCCTCCAGCCACGCAGCGTCTCTGTACCAGCACCCTCGCAAACCGCTCAGCAGCTTCAGCGGCAATCTGTACCTGTTCAATTCAGTTTTGAGGAAGATGTCTTAAGATGCCTAGGCCCTTTGCAGATCGCTAAAGTCTCTTCCCCTACCCAGCTGCTCTGGTAGCACCAGACTCTTGAGCTTCTCATCAGTAGTTACTGCCCTTAGCTCGTTTTCCACTAAATCTTTTCTGTACAAATATTCATACAGGTATCTCTTCAAACAACCCTGTCTTCACCACAGTTACCTTTTGTGAAGATGATTTAGAGCAGCAGCTGAATCCTCAAGGAACGCTTTTTTCCCCTTCCCTGCAAATGCCTGCCAGGCCAGGGAGGCAACAGAGTTCAGCAGGAAGAAAGTATTGTGACACTTTCCACCTGTTTCACTAGGTTTTTAGACTGTCTCAAACTGCCTTCTGTTCACAGCCCAGAGGAGATGCTGCCTGAAAAACAGGAGCACCGGGGTCCCCAAGAGCCAGCACATAGCC
The DNA here is from genome assembly GCA_013398225.1 of Steatornis caripensis. NCBI lineage: Eukaryota > Metazoa > Chordata > Aves > Caprimulgiformes > Steatornithidae > Steatornis > Steatornis caripensis. The sequence continues at coordinate 92,232 of VZSC01010140.1, forward strand.
CCACCAGGCACCAGGACACATCCCAGGGCAGCTGGGCCCAGCATTACCACATTCGCCCTTCCACCGTTCCCTTGTACCAAGATGACAGCAGGAAGGAAAAAAAGCCTCTCCAGCTCCTTTGCTCTTCCCTCCCATACGCTGTGCAGCACACACAGAGGCAGTCACTGCAGTCTTCCTCCAGCTGGAAGAAAAACCACGAAGCTGAACAATGTGGAGGAAGAACTGAGCACACATGCACGCACAAAAAGAAAAAAAGAACACAACTACTGGGAAGAACGGAAGTATGTTTTTCAAAAAGCAAGGTTTGGGGCTTTTTAGTTTATTTTGGGTATTTGTTTTTAACTGCATATCATGTTCAAAAACTATTATCCTCATACTTGGAATTGAACAGGACACCTGTTTTTAAATATTATTCAGTCACAAGTCATCCTCGGAGACAAGACAAACGATAATAAATCAATGCCACAAGCAATTACACAGTCACCCTAGCTGTAAATTAGCCTGGTTGGCCAGCCTGTATTATGTTAGACAAGAATCTCTGGTTTGTACGTGCCACAACACCTTTCCTGTGTAAAATGGACTACATCTCTTCAGACTCAAGAGCCCACATTTTAAGTCCAGTTACTCCAAAGAATCTTCTTTCAACCCCAAATTCCGCCAGCCCAACCAGGTGTACACAGCGAGGGAAGTTTATACACTCAGGCAGAGAGCAGGCTATCATATTTTATGTTTATAACACAGAGGCTCAATTTGAGAAGCATAAATACCCAGCCCCACAACTGATAGTAGACCAGCACTAGTGCTGACAAGAGATGGATGAGCATAGAGTTTGCTTCTGTCCAGTACATGCTCTTCCAGTTTGGTCCTCCTATTCTAGGGGCTGCTTGCTTGGTTTATACTGCGTGACACATGAAAGCAGCACTTGCTACCACTGAGACTCTGTCCCATCTGATGCCTCAGACAGGCCAGACCACAGGACCTCACCTTCCCCACTGCACTCCTGGCATTAACTTCACTGTTTCTCCAAGAGTGAATATGACACCCAAACTAGCAATCAAGAAATGATCACACCCTAAAAGCAATTCCTTTCATGAGAACAACTACTGTTCTCTGCTCCCATTGCATCCTGTCACTTAAGGAAAGCAAAAAAGTTTAAGCAATCGCAATTTCCTTTCTTTACAGATATGGTACCCTACAACACGCAAAGAGCTGTGTCACGCCACAATCATGCTGTGTGCCTCACTCAAAAGTAACTGATCTTTTAAACCAGAGAGAATTTGTGGATTTTCATTTAGGAAGACTTTTGTTTGGGGTTTTTTTTGTTTTTAAAAATCAAAGAAGATGGGTTCTGTCTCTGCATTTTTTCACCGAGATGAACACACCCAATACTGTTAGTCACTATGTAAGTAACGTAACCACTATCCTCAAACAAGGATGAAACATTTAACACTGCCTGCTGAGGAGGTTATTGTCACATAGTGACAGAAAACCTGCTCCAGCAGATTACAGGTAGAGGAGAAGGCCTCAAAGTAATCAGGAAATTATCAGCCCAGAAATATTTGGAAAGACAAATAGCCATCATGACCTAGCATGGAAATTATTTCCCCTCTTTAAAATAAACACAAGCAACAAAATACAATTTACATGGAATTCATTAACCTCAAGTTTCCTAAGTTTCAGGAAGCTAAATGACAACCTTTCTAAACAGCTGCTTTAGATTTAAAAAAAAAAATTCTAAAATTTGGTTCATGAACCAAAACCATGAACCATGGTTCACAGTCCATGCCTCACTTCTCTAGAGGAGGGTCTACATAAAGATCCTGAGAAGTCAGTCCTGAGACCTCATAGTAGGTACTCATGCTCCCTCCTGCCATGCACACACGGATGTGTAAGAAAGATACAGAGTGCATTAATCCTTTTGGCACAAAATGGCTCTTTTCCAAACTCTGAAGGGGTGTGATTCAAAAAGGCGCTCTGCTGGAGGACTGAGAAGCAACAGACAGCACTGAGCTGATGCGGCAGTCACTCCTCTCCTGCACCTCAATCGCTCTGTTAGTCTCAACTGATCTAGTTTTCTTTGGATCAGAAAGGACCAAGAAAAAACATCTACATGGAAACATGCTGCAAACTGATGCCATTGGTTTCCCAACAGCCATAAACAGAAGAAAAAGGTTTTCCCAGTAGTGGTATGATGCACCTGGGCGTTTGAAACTTCTGGCTAGAGCTGGAGTATATTTGCTAAAACTGTACTTCTACTCACTCTATTTTATGTGTTGCTCTTCACCAGGCAGGGAAAGGAAGAGTGAAATAGGGATCTGGCAAGGCAGCAGTGCAGAATAACAGGTCAGGTGCCTGACATCTACAGAGAGTCTGTAAAGCACCTCACTAAAATTACAGATAGCAGAGATGGCTTCCAATCTCCTTTCCTTCAATACTGTTTTCCCTGTAATCAAGGAGGAACTTTCTGTTAATGTTCAGTGGGCAAATAATGAACTTGAATTTGGTTTCAATAGCCATCAAACCCCCCACACACACACACACAGTGATATGACATTTGTGACAATGTGCACAACGCCATTCCTTCCTCCTTCTTCTGTTCAATTTTCAACATACTGCTTGTGCACTTCAGTATAAAACTCACTTCTACATTAGTACAACAGTCAACATGTGACTTATCCTATCAAGATAGCAACATAATCTTTCCAAAACCATGTTTCATGGCTTTAATAAATTCTCAAACATCCAGTGAAACCAGAACAGTGGTTTTGAGGGCTGGGGTGGGGTTTTGTTTTCCAAACAATAATGCTCAAGTTGAGGGGCAGGGGGGCAGTGGGAGGCATCTCCTGAGGCACCCAGGCAACAACAGTCACAGGCAGGAGCACAGAGAGTCCCAAGGTTACAATCGGGCTCATGGTCCACAGCCTGCTAGGAATCCGAAGCAGCCTGAACATTTGCTCCCATCCTCAGCACGCCAGGGAGGAACGGCATCCCCACCCACAAGTACCTGGGCACTGCACAAGTCTGACACTCCACCACACAATTCCTCTGCACAGATCATAAAGTATGTAAATGGAGTTTTTTGAGTCGAAAGACCAGAGCAAATACTTCACATCTGTACCGTGACCTTAATAACTCTCAGAATAAACTTAATAAACTCTATTCTGAATGAACAGTATGTAAAATTAGCTAAAAATTGGTTTAAAAAAAAAAAATCAGTCAAACCAGCAAGCTGTAAATTGGGCACTGCAGCCAAGTCCAAGAGAAAAACTCCTTACCACAGAGGAAAAGCATTCAGAGCAGAAAGATGCTGCACCACTATCCCAGAGAGAGCAAAACTATATTCAGAAGGACGCTACCAGACTTTCAACTTCCACAAAGCCTTTTCTCAAGAAAGGGGCACAGCATTAACACAATGTGTTCCTGTGAATTTCCACGAGAAGCCTCATCCAAGAACAAGATGTACATGCAGAAACCAGAACGAGAGCGCAATGAACTCTCTCTGGAAATGATTTGTGCTGACCATAGCTGTTGTTCATTATTAAGTTATAACAGAAGTAAAGGCCTAGAAAGAAGGAATAGAAAGATAGTGGTCTGTTGGCATTTAAATACTACTTTATCTCCTCTTTTAAATACAATCATATTTTATAATATAACTATTAAAATAACACAGAAATCAAAAAAGCTTCACACTATTCCCAACACACTCCAGTAAAATGTTCAAATACATCTCCCTCCATTTGTTATTCATGCAGACTACTTTTCTTTGCTCATCCAGGATAGCATGGCAAATTAATAACAATTTAAAAAGCTAGCAACACATTTCAGAACCTATCCATCACACCACTTTTCTCTGATCAATAATTTGTAACATAACATTTTAGAAGCATATTCCACCTTTGGTCCTCTGCCATGATCTAAATTAGGAGAGCAGCAAAAACCACATTTGATGCTAGGCAATAAAAGCAGAGTACAAAGGAACTAACTAAAGTTACTTGTGGACTGAATTACATAGACCCATCAAAGCATGTTCTTTCATGGCTTAAGTGCATGTTTCTCCACAGCTAAATGCATAAGCCAATGTCTGTCCTTATATGTTTGTCTAATTCCTCTACAAAACTCTGAGGTTTTGGATGGTGGGTCCCCCAGTTTTCCACAATGTGAGGGGAAAAGGTGTTGAAGTCCAGAAAGGACCTTTGTTACCAATAATTTATGGCTGAAAAGCATTGCTGCACGTTCCCTGTATTGATCAGCAAAACATATCTAATCCCTGTCATGTAGCCATATCCTTTCCTACCAGCACATATCCAGTGTTTTTGAGATAGAAGTCGGTCTTTCACTGAAATACACAGTCACCCTATCTCCCACCAGCTAGAGACCGAGCAGCCCTTCACCACTTCTTCCACACCCTACGGGAGACACACACACACACACACCCACCCCCATCTCAAAAGGAGCTAGGCTCCTAGAGAATTCTTCCTCGGCACAAGAGCTGTCTTGTTAAAGGAGAAACTACTGATGAGGCCAGGCAACGTTCGAGTTATTCCTCTCCAGCGTCTCAACATGTTTAATGCATGTCTCATGCACTCGACAGATTAATAATTTGCATTTTTGATATTCATTAAAGAGTGAACACATTTCTGAGCATAAGAAACCTTCACAAGGTGGTCTCTGCCACAGTTGTAGATGGGTCCCCATTGATAAGCAGCCTCCCCTGCATCACTGTGCTCACATTCAGAGCTGCTCAGACAGTCAGAGGGAAGACGAAGCCCGTAACACATCCAAACAGGCTTAACCCTGCCCTTGACAGAAGGAACTGCAACTGCCCACACCCTCCCCATCACAGTTGAACATCTCCCAACAGCCTCCCCAGCCTCCACAGGCACCATCCAGCGCCATGTCAGTCCCATGGCTGCTCGGACATGCACCTGGAGTCACGGCGACTCTGTAACAGCCCCAATCTGCCGGTCCCACAGATAAGTGACTACAAAATATAACTGCAAGTGTTTGTATTTTGGTTCAGGTTTTTTTTTTTTGGCTCCGCTCAGCACTGAGCCCAATGAACTCGGGTCCAATAATCAAACTAAGTTTTTCTTTTTACTCTCTCCAAAGGCAGTATCAACTGGTATGGATGTCCTTTCAAAGAAAAGCCCCAAATACGTTATATCCTAATAAATATCTAAATGGCAGTTTCTGACTCCTCCTTCCTGAAGGCAAATGCTTTGCTGACTTTGCTGCTGTGTATATTTATACGTCAGTAGTTTCTTGCCTCACTCCAAAAACTATGTCTTGCAACACAGCCGTATCATTGTCTTCTGTCAAACCCACAGATGCCAGAGGGCTCTTCTATTTCCTTAGCCTGTTATTTTTGTTGCTACCTTTAAAAATCCCAGCTTTCTTCTGAAAATATACTGTCACTGTCTGAAAGTACAGCTCAGCTTGCTTCCCCATTTCATTCCAAAAATGCACTGGGGGAGGGAAGACATAAAACAGACTTCTCGCAAAGTAAGGAGGACTAAAACTTATTCTTTCATCAACACAATAAAATGTCAGACAATGCAACCCCCACTTCCCACCTCACGATGTTTAAACCCTGTTATTCATTCTTCAGACTGTTATTAAGGCATCCAAATAAATGCAGTTTTCCCCAACTTTGTGCTAGAAGCATCTCAGCTCCCAGGATGGGTGGGAACAGCTGCGCTCTTCTAATTGTGCATTTTCCTTTGAAGGAGGGATACCACACAACAGGTGAAAAGCAGATCGTGCGGGCTCTGAGCACACCAATCCATGCTGCTTCCTGGCAGCAGAGCAGCGATACTGTCCTGAAACAACATGAGTTCAGCTCAAGCCCAGCTCCTCTTCCCCTTGCCCTTCCACACTTACACTGATTTACCTATTCCAGTACATCTCCCCACTTACTTACATTCAAAAGATGTTAAAAACAATACTGCCTTCTCTTCCCAGCTCACAAGAGTCAACCCCAACACGCACACCACAGACAAGCGACTCTGCTAGCAGGAATAGTCAAGATGAGGAGGAAAATTAAGAGCAGTTACTGAGAGATGTTAAGATAGCACAGCTAATTCTTTGCTAAGCTGCCCAATGCTGTGAACTTTGAGAATTTATTTGTGCATGAAAATGTTTTCATGACGGCATTCCTTCTTCCCCCAGACCTGAGGGCTGAGGGGAGAAGAGGGGACAGAGCCTCAAAGAGCACTGGGGGAGGTAGAGCCAGGACCTTCACATCGCTCCTGGCCTGCCCCTCACCTAGGCACCCCTTCTCCACAGGATCCTCATCGGTGGGGAGTCCCACACCACCAGCAGCTACTTCTGCCCACCCTAGCTTCTAGGCCTCTTTAGAAACACATGAGACACTGCACACGTTGCCTCACATTGCAGCTCCTTGCCCAAGGTTATGTCTTCATTTCCTGACAGAGCACGCACAAATCAACGGGCTGCTTTTATGGTTTGGGGTTTGTTTGGGTTTTTTCCTCCCTGAGGAGCCTCAATTTCTATTCCGAGGCAAAGTCGTGCTTCAAACACACCGAGCAGCATATGTTATTTCTTCACTTACCAATCAAGAGACTAAAAGAAACCAGCCTGGTACTTATATATCTGCCGTTTCATAAATGGTAGGCAACACCCTAGAACTATCTTCACTGCAGCATCCAATCTGTCCCCAGCAGACAGCCCAAGAAAAGGAGGCGATACAAACGACAGAAAGCAGCCAGGCTACAGCAACCTAAAGGTTTAGTTTTGAAAAACAGTCATTCTAGCGGCTAGAAATAAGGAGCAGCAAATTTGTCGCTTGTCTTTAACAACTTGTCCACACACACTCTGCACGAATGTCCCTGAAGAGTTGACACGCGCAAAACCGGCTACGACAACCCTGTGCCTACTTGACAGAATCCTAAGGGTCCGCCCACACCTATAACGACTCCCAGTCATTTCACACCGATGGAGCCCAAACGACAAATGAGAAGCAGCATGTTTGGCCCGTAGCGATCTGGTGGCGAGAGGCACGACCAAAGGAACTGGTTCCAAAGGCAATACGTGGTGCCGCAGGGCAGGGAGATCCCAGAGCAAGGGGGCTGCCAGCCAAGTAAGCGTTGCTTCACGGGGACAGACAGACAACACCAGCAGTTCTCAGAACGGGCCTTGCCCAAGAACTCCAAAAATAAGTTACAATTTCTTAAAGCGGTCTTTCAGTCAAATATATTTAAGGTAATTAAAAATGAAAGGTAGATGAGGAGAAGTAAGTTCCCCTCAATTTAGACAGGAACTCGTATCTTAAAGTGCACCAGAGGCATAGAGTAATCTTCCAGAAATGTTTTTCCTGTCACGTCTTACTGTTTAATTATATATTACCATTCCAAGCTACCATGACAGATTTTAAGTGAGTTTGTCTTTTTTCCATAATTAATCATAGCAAAGACTCATCTGTTCTTCAAGCCCGGTGATGACAGCGCTTTTTTCACCACTGTAAGGCAATCATCCCACAGCATTCCTTTCTGAAAGCTACAGCAAAGAGAAAAGCTCACCTATCTGCACAAGACGCCTTTCAAAGATATGTCAGCTCCATATACATTACTTCACATTATAGGGAACCAAAAAAGGGAAAACTGCGTTTCCATAGCAAGCAATCATACAGGCACATAAGCACAGCACAGGCTAATAATGCTAAATAAATGCTAATTATAAATATATAAACCAAACGTAACCATCCAGGAACAAGCATCCTAGCCCTTACACATCAAGGCACTGAGAGCCATCAACATCTGCCACTGGTGCGCCATGAAGGGAGGCAAAAAGAAGCTTGGTTCTTCTGGGAACGTGAGGCAACCTCCCTTAGAATTACCATAGCCAACACAGTTATTTTAAAGGAAGCTTTGGTCACCATCATACTGTGTTCCAAGTGCAGAAGATGTGTCTTCAAGAATAACTTATATCAACATGTAGATTTGTGCTAACAACAAACTACCTAACCAAAGAACAGCCACATCAAAAATAGAAAATAATAAATGTTAACTGAACAAGTAAAGAAGTCTCACTTTCTTTTTTCAGTATAGTAAGTCACAAAAGCGAGACTACTGTGCAAGCCAACTCTCTGGTTTGGGATAATCAAGCAATAATTGCTTACAATAGGTACAGCATATTGCAAGTGCATAGAAGGTGTTCTTGCTGACCGCTGAGGGAAAAAGTCTTTTCAACATAACCAATAACATACACGGATCTCCGTTCAAAGTGTTTTATCCTTCATCCTCTCAGTTTGAACTCCCCAAAGGATGAATTAGATACTTGCAAAATTACTGTTCCCATCTGTGAAATCCTGGGACACACACTTTTTTTTTTTCCAAAAGCAACAAATAAAAACCTAACCTGCCATGAATTTATTTTGATTGCTCTCCTATATCCTTCACATGGTATGCTGGTAGCTTCCCAATTACAAGACATCAAGAGGAAAAAAAAACTCACACACCTAGTTCAGTTCATAAAAGCAGGCATAGATGGGCACCACACTGCCCTGAGCAGCAGTAGAACTTCATGTGTCTTATTACAGTGTTATAAGAGTAACTTTAGATTAAAGCTCAAGTTTTCAATAACCAATCACTGCATTAACAGTGCCACCTTTGTGGCTTTCTAGCTGCTTCCCACTTTTCCGAGGCGAGATAACAAAAGCAGCTATGACTACAAGAAGATGATACATTGAAGTCTGACAGGCTGCTGAAGACTACCGTTTACATTTGCATCCAAATGTCTAGAAACATTTTTTCAGTACCACTCTTTATTAAGGGCTGACCTCCAAAAGATTCTTGCATTCCCAATGATCATTTTTTTCCAAGTTATAACAAAATATCAGAGTTAGCCATAGATCTTAACCACCACTTTTAGAAGATAAAAAACACACTATCCTGACAGCTTGGTGATCTGTTCCAAAAAGATGAAAGAAAAACACGTTGAAAAAGACAGATAGGCAATTGCCCAGGACAGAGCAGAGAGAGAAAGTGATCCTTACAGGGGATTTTATACATCTCTCTCCTTTTATTTACAAGGATAAACTGTTTTCAGTGTTCTTTTTTTAAAAAAAGCATAGGAATAATATGCATTTTAAAATACTATGACCTATTAAATCACTTCAAGATTTTCACCCACTAGAAGCAGGCTTTGTATTTAATGTACTAAGGGTGAAACTATTAATTGCATATTTGCACGCTCTTTCTAATCAAAGTGTTAGAGATTTCCCGTATCACAGGCAATGAACTTACAGTAGCAAGAAACAGAGTAACAGTCTGTTTTCTATGACAGAAGAAAGGAAAGTGGAGATCCTAAACCTTGGATGGTTCTGCTCTCTGCAGCCTCAAAGCCCAAACAGACCCCTAGCCACCCCAAATATTACGAAGTTACAAGGTAACACTTCTGCTTACTCCAGTTACTCATGCTGTGAAGAACATCCCATGCTGGAGAAATCTTCCCAGCAACCGACAACTCACTTTTCCTTTCAAAGTATCAAAATTAGCATTCTCTTTTCCACATATCTAGGAAAAATGGAAGCATAGCTTATGATATTTTTTTCCCCCCAGTCCTGACAACTAGCCTTTAATTTGCTGCCATCTGTACTTCAGTAAACTTCAGCCCTTTCATTAGGAAATCCCTCCCACAGGTTTACTCGTAGGGAATGGTTCAGATCTGAGCTATGTAGTACAGTAGTTAACTTGAAGAAATCGCACACCCAGATCCAAACCGGTGTATTATTTAGAAAAGATTAATTATTCAAGATCAATCTTCACTCGCTATTTTTAATTGAATGCACAAGACTTTTAGCCTTGTATTAGAATATACATCATTTTCTCATTAACAGAGAAGAACATACATAAAGCAGCTGTAATAGGAGATTCACAATCATCTGCCCTAACCAAAACAACAGAACTTACTGCACAATTTGTTCATCCAAGGAAAACCTCAAATACGACCGTGGTTCCTCAGACATACTATAAAACTGTAGTACTTGCATACGTATATGCACACAAACTGTCTGCAAGCCATCCTCAAACTCAAAGCCCTTAGGGGTGCTGACTGCATGCTTATGATCAAATAGTTATGTCCAGAGGTTTCAAAATAACTGCAGAAAATGTAAACCAGCACAACAGAATTCAAGATGGAAAACCACAAGCATTTCTGTTTCACAAACTGCACTTCCAGAAGTTAAGAGGAAGATAGCCTCCACCAAAGGTGCCGTTCCTCAGAAAGACAAGGTCTAAGAAACAAACTATTCGAACACCAATGGGATCCAGATTCGAACACGCATCCTACAAAATCTGCCCTAACAAACCACCACAACCAAAGAGCTACGGTTTTTAACGTATGGAACGTTTAAAAACCACACTGTTAGGTTTCAGGTACCAAAGGAAAACCTTCTGACAACAGGAGTGTTTTGCATTTATGGGAGAAAAGACAGCCTTTGAGGCTAAAGAAGCAAGCATCCAGCCTCTGGGTGCAGCACAAATTTCTATCAAGGTACGAACAACTCCCCTCCTGCCCTCCAAAGCCTCCGCTCTCCCCCTGCTACAACAAGGGCACCCCCTTAACCACCCCAGCATCCGTCAGAGCCTCAGAAGACTCAAACATGAAACAACCAAAAAAACCCCATGTTTTTTTCCAATAACCTTCAGATCTGTTACATGAATGCTTTGCTAGAGGAAATGCCTGAGCGAGTAGCCCCAGACAACTGTTTTACATTAAGGAGGAAGCACATTAATTTACTGCACGAGTACTACCGCGATGCACTTTTAGGAGGTACAGTATTGCGGCCACAGTTGCCATTTTCAGTGTCTGGGAATAAACACAAAAGCTGCCAACACTAGGTTGCATAAGTGCACTTTAAGCACATACTTATTTACAAAAGTAGAGGTAATTATAACGCAGGAGGTGGATCCCAAACAAACAGACTTGACTAACACTGTCAAGCGTTAGTCAAAAAACCAGAGATCTACAATTACTATTACTTAATTGTAGGACAGCTGCGCGAACAGCCTCTGTCACTCGCCATACTACCAATATACAGACAAAAAAAAAGTTGGAAAAACACGCTGTTCAAAAGCGCAGGCTGATGTCAGATGCTACACGTAGAGGAGAAAACAGGAACACGCTGTTTCTCTCGACAGCTCACCTGATCTTGACTTAATGATGTCACTGAACTCGCTGTGTCCCCCGCCGGGTCCTTCTTCTTGGTCGGAGACACGGGCCATGTTCGTGTGCTGGGGAATGCCGCCGCGGGCGCAGCCTAAATCCCTCGGGAGCGGGTTCCCATGGAGGGCCCCGGCTCAGCACCAGCACCTACAGCGCAGAACCAGGAGCAGAGAGGCACCGTAACTCCTCGGGCTTCGCCACACGCGACCCACGCGGTGGGCGCAGGCCGGGCCCGAGGCTTGCTGGCCGTGACCACACGTGGCGGGGCGGCCGGCCACGCGCTGTGCCCCGGCCGAGGGGCGCGTTACGGGATTTTAAAAGCGAGACGGCACAGAGGGGTGCCGCTGGCCAGTGCAAGCCTCGGCCGCCCTTGGGCGACAGGGCGCCCCGTGCCCACCCGCGCACCCCGGACGGGCAGCACACGGCCCCTGCAGCGACCCCGTCAGGGCCCATCACCCGGCCGCCGCCCAACGGGGCGCCCCAGTCGAGGGGGCGGGCAAAGCACGGCAGCCCCGCTCCCGCCGGGCTGGGGCGCGTGCC
>VZSC01010140.1:104931-146402 GCA_013398225.1 Steatornis caripensis
GGGCGCCGCTTCGCTCCGTACCGCTCCTCGCTCCTTTCTCCGCTCGGGGCCTTCCGGGCCTCACCTGTGCGCTCCCGCCCCGGCTTCGTCTCCTCTTCCCCCCACCAATAACCGCGGTCTCTCAGCGCTTCGGAGGCGAAGCGCACGGCGGGCGGGGCAGGGCGGGCACCGCCGCTCTTCCCAGCTCTCCCGCCGACACCGAAGTCACACGGCGAGGGAGCAGGACGGAGCCTGAGGGGCGTTTAGGACGCTGACACGGTTAACAGCAGGAAACGCCTCTCCCGAAACTCGCGGGGTTTGGGCACGCGCCCCAGCCTCGTCTCACCGGGCCGCTTGACCGCCCGAAGTCCCGGGAGGTTTTCAGCTGGGCGGCGAAGGAAGGAACGGCGTGGATCCGTAAAAATGCGCTGCGCTGGACGCTGGGTGTCCTTGACCATTTTTAAATGTGTGAGCAGACGTGTATGTCAGTAAAATACTTAGCTCACGTTGATTAATTTATTGCCACATTTGCAATCCGGGAACGAACACGCTCACGTTTCGTCAGGCAAGTCATCTTTGCTCACTTCTGCTGTAAGGTTGCTGAACACGTGGCCTTATTTATCTCGGTGAGCATTAGTCTGAAGTTCCAGCGCTATCAGAGAGACACTGCACCCGAGTAAACTCCTCAGCCTTACCTGCCAGGCCTCAGCTGCCCGGCCCAAAACCTTTTCAAGGTCAGATGCATTCCCAACATGGAGTACCTCACTGCCTGAGTAACAAAAGCAGGTACTGGCCAGCGGTCTGCAGAGAAGAAGGTGCAAAATTCATTAGCTAGAAGAAAGGAGGGAGCCCAGGCTTGGCAACACATTCAGCTGGTGTCTCCAGGCGAGCAGAAATTGGTAGCGATGAAATGAGGAAGACTTGCCTTTGAAAGTCTTTTTTCTTACCAGTATATAGCTCATGAGTTTACTAGGCACTACAGATAACAATAATAAACAATGATTATGCGTATTTTAGCCTAAGCTAACTTTGGTATTTACCCATACTTTACTGTTTCCCCCAAGGAAAAATGAGGTACTTCAAAGAAACAAAACAAGCTACCTGTAAATTGTAATCATTCTAACTGCATTTAACATTTTTTCCTCAACCTTTCATCTGTGCAGGACGTGTGTAACAGGGACTGGGACTTACTGTTCTACATCCCAGGATGGAGGGCCTCGCAGGTACTGCGATATATTTTTGCACTTTGAAGGAGCCCCAAAGATGAAGATGGCCAGTTCTGATCATTCAGTAGATATCTTGGGTGATTCAGTGCAAACTAGTTAATTCATCCTTGATCTGCTTAATCCAAACTGCTACGTGAATTCATTAATGGCTCTTACTTGTAAAGAGACAGCAATGAAGAGCATCCTTCAAGCGTTGTGATGACTGAAGTTGTGAATCTGTTGAGAATTGCAGATCATGGATGACAAACACTGTAAATACACTGATATTGACACCTGTCAGTCTCTAACTGTAAGGCAGCGCTGAGCAGCAGGCCGGCTTTGTTGGAAAGGCATGGTCTGTGTTTATGCCTGTTTGTTTATGTTATACTGATAAACCTGTACCACAAACATCACGTTTGTGGTTAGAGGAGCACCGCTTGCTCCTCGCCTTCTGCCCTGCCACTCTTGACTGAGCAGATGGCTTCTCCGGCCCATCCTGCGCGTTCCCTCTGCGTGCTGAACCTCTAGTCTTAATGCCTAGTGATGGAAAAACGACCTAAATACTGGAAGCCCAGAATCCAGGTGTAACCTAGCTGCTTTTCATACAGGTCTTCCACGAACAGTACGAGAGACGTACCGACCCATGTAACCCAGTGCCCACTCAAGAGTCACCATAGACGTCATTTGTCACTGCTGGGTATCTAGCAGCGGTGCGGGGCCCGGGGATCCCAAAGTGCTGCATTGCCTCGCCTAACGCAAGCAAATCCTAAGCAGAAGAAAAGTCTTTATTTCGTAGGCTGCACTGAGGGGATTAGTCACGTCACAGAGGTTACCCCAGGCCGCTATCAGGTAGCAATAACTTTGATCGCTAAAAGCTGCAGTCAAGCTCATAAGCGGGAGCAGAGAGCTGGTATATCCCATTTCAAATCTCCATGTGTAAGCCCAAGGTCCTGATTTTTATAATCTTGCTCTGAAAGCACCTATAAATTATTTCTCAAAAAGAAACACATTTCAGTTTAACCCGATAGCATTTCCTTTTTTCTCTTTTGTCCTCTTTTTCTTTTTTTTTTTTCTCTGTTTTAGACAGACGCAGCATCATTATCTTCTTTGAACCGCGGAGCGCCAGCAGAAGGGCAATAGAATAACGAGACTGAACACTACCTCAGGAGAGCAGGAGACTCTTTTTCCTGGTGTGTTTCAAACATGCTTCTCTCCAGAACCGTCCTCACTCAGCTGCTGATCAAAGCCTGAGTTTTCTGAACTAGTTATTTAGACTGTAGGGTTCTTAATGCAAGAGCTATAATTTTCATATCTGGGTCTATAAGCACAAATCCATCACGGGAAAGAAACCCACCCTAATCTTTAATATTCTGTACACGTATATGCTTTAGGTCTCTCTAGTTTTGTATTCCAGTGTTTGGCAGAATTAGAAAATAATGACTAGCACAATTTTAAAATCAAACACAAAATCTCCACTGAGTTATATTTCCAAAACTTACACTCACCTACAAATATCTTGGTTGCTGCAGACCATTAATATCATGTGGATCATGTGGCGCAGTTTACCTTTATGTGTAATGCAGAATAAATGACAAAAAGAAAGGAAAAGTCCATGAAGCCCTTAGACAGTATTAAAAAGGGAAGACAAGAGGAATACAGAAAAAGAAACTGTGGAGAAATGGGCTGAGAAGATGTGGAGCCCTTGAACTTTGACTGAAGTAAATAAATACTTTATTCCTTAGGGCATGGAAACAATGCTGTTGTGAGGCTCTGAGCTCATCTTACCTTGTCTCCTTGTCTTTTCTTTCTTCTTAGCATTTCTATTTTTAGAATACACTCATAATTGATAGGATTATGATCTAACTAGGAATTTCATGTATCTTATTACCTTGAGATTGACTGCTATAATAATGCACGTGCCCATTCATCAATGTTTTGTCATGATTTCAGAAAACCATTCCATATTCTGAAAGACATGAGATACCAAATGGATTGCTGTGTAAGTAGAGTATCTTTATTGTCCCTTTCCGCATAGCCCATCATCTTGTCACTCAGTTAAATGACCGGGCAGGCTGTTACTCAGCAAACATTTTTTTCCTGCAGAACTTGCATCTGAATCCAAGTAACAGCTTTTTGGTGCCTCTGTGCTGATGTACTGCACTAACCAGTTAGCACAAGTCCCCTACGATTTTCGTTATCTCTTATCCGAGGAGAAAAATATATAGAAAGACATATTAAATAAACATTCTCTCTTTGCATGTTTCTCTTCCAAGGAAAATGATCCAGTTTTAATACAAGCTTGGGTCAGTTTTATCTACAAGTCCTTTAGCAGTGCCTTTGAAAGGCTGTAGTACACTGGGCAGACATCTGGAGCTTGTTCCTTTTCCTTTCTCTTGCTGTAATCTAAGTCCTTTAGAGTTAGCTTTGTTGTACAACTAATTATCTCATACTAAAACATCCAGAATCAGCCTTAGCACCATTTTTAAAGGTGGGACAGCATTTTCTACCCTCAACTCCTTACTTTGGGGTATGATTTTAACATTAGATTGTGTATTTTTATTCCAAGCTCAGCCGCCCTTGTGTGTAAGCTCCTTCCAAGCTCCTCCAAGAAGTAGAGCCCTGTTGTGGTAGGCACTGTAACATATCCTAAGAAATTCAGGACTGTGTTGCCACACAGAGTTAACCAATCGGCAAGGGGTACCAGGTACAGAAAGCGAGAGGGATGGACTGGGGCAGAGGGCAGCAGGCAATCGTGAGAAATACAGGGTGCAAGATGCCCTCTGAGCAAAATGCCCATCGCCTGCACCGCCGCAGGTCCACCTGACTGTCTCTGCATCACTGTTCTCTGTCCTTCTCTTTCTGCTTAACCTAAAGAGAAAGCAGTGCATTCCCCTCAGTATACCTCTATTTGTGCAAGATGGGATCTGAATCTTCAGTAGATCCTCTCCACTCTATTTTTACCTCATTAGATTCGATATATCTATTGATCAGATCAGATTCAAGGGAAGTTTGTGTGCATAAAATACACTGGAACCTTGTATCTTAAGTTTCAGCAATTTTTTATAGCTTCATTATAAAACTCCAGAAAATTGCACTGTATTAATAGAAATGCTGACATCCCTTTAGCTGCAGTGACATTAATTGAAGCTACCATAATTTATCATCATTCCGAAGAATATAACCTCTAAAAGTACATTAAATAAGAGTGCATTAATGAACAATTATAGTAATCAATTTACCCTCCGAATATAACTCTCTTAACTGCAGCAGAGCATTGGAAAAAAGAAAACCATCAACAATAAAAATGCCTGTGCAAGACAGGAACCTGTGGCCAACAACATGAGGCAATCCTCTGCAAAGGCAAGTGTGCCTTGTTAGTCAAAGTCACTCCTAACACCAGTTGTTTTCTCTCTGTTTATTTATTTAGCCTTTCTGTTTGTTTCTTTCACTCCTGGCTATTTTTTCACTGCCACTCCATTCTCACTTGAATAGCCTGTGCTATGTATCGGCACAGGTTTGTTTAGTGGCTAGACACATAAATACCTAATGCTTGTACAATTATAGAATAAGTACACTCCTCAGTAAGTTTATCAGTAGTTAGAATAGGACACAGGATTGTTGTGTTAATGCAACACAGAAACTCAGGTAACTTGTTTAGTTTTTTAAGACCTTGGTTCACTCTTTGCGGTAGGGAAAAAAAAATAACATCTTCCATCATAGGAGCATTATTTATTGAGTGAAATAATACGAGGGCTGGACAAAAACAATTTTGAAACACTTTAAAAATGAAAGCACTCACCACTCTGCAAAAATAATTGCCAGTGGAAAGTGTGGAAAGGCTATTTCTTTGTAAATCCTTGTATTTTAAGGGTAGGTAGTGGGAGAAGCAGCAGTTTATTCTTACCAAACTTAAGAAGAAATTCCTTACTACATGTGAATCTTCCCAATATGGAATGAATACAAACCAACTTAAACACAACAGACAAATGAACAAATCAATTTTTCACTGTCACGGTTTAAAGCTGGGCTGGCTATTAAAGGGAGGACAGACGCTCTTTGTTAACACCCTCCCTCCCCAAAGGGGGGGCAAAGAGAAAAGGGAAAGATACTCATGGGTTGGAAAAGTTAAAATAGCTTTAATCTGACTACAATAATCATGTATTACAATAACAGGAAAAATAATCATGAAATATATACAAGTATGTACAAAACCAGTATCAAGCTCCCCCACCACCAATGACGAATACGTCACCTGGATGCTGCAGGGCACATCCCAGGAAAGTCCTGGACTGTACTCAGCAGCAGGCAGGAGCTGGATTCAGGAATGCACGGATCGGGATCGAAGGCAGAAGAATCGGTCAGAGTCCTCCTCGGACTCCGGCCATAGAAGAAGAGAGTGAGACCCTCATGATCCCTCAGCTTTATACCGAGTATGATACGTATGGGATGGAATACTCCCTTTGGTCAGGTTTGGGTCACCTGTCCAACCTGCTCCTCCCCACTGCAGGGTCGCAGGTGTGACCACTTCTCTGCTCTTTCAGTTCCGGCACATAAGAAAGTTAGCAGAAGCAAGCATCGACCTTGGTCTCCATAGGGATAACTATAAGCAAGAGCCTTTCTGCATACCATTGCTACTGATGTTCCAGCACTAACTATAAACACCGAGCCGCTAGAAGCGGCTAGAAGCGCTAGAAGCCACTAGAAGCGGCTACTGTCTGGAAAAACATGCAGTTAATTTCAGAGAGTGCAGCTTCTCAGAAGAGACTTAACTAAAAAGCAAAGTTACTAAAAGAAAATTGGTTCTGTCCTGGCCCAAACCAGGACATTCACAAATTATAATTATTTTTTACATTTGTTTGCCTCACTTTAGATCAAACTATTAGGTACATGTCACCATTTCTTTGCGATTTCCTGTGACGTGATCAATGTGGATGCTTTGCACTTGACCTCTTAAGAAGTTCCCTAATTAGAATTTAAGATTTTACATACAAGATTGCACAAATGTTAATAAAATCTCTCTCTGCTGGAAAACACTGTTCATTAATGTCTTTACTGGGATAATGGCACCCCCTGGGACACCAAAAGCACCAGCAAAAACCTGTGCTATGGATGGCATTTCCCGTTTTCCCACCTTCTAAACACTTTCCATACGATTAAACTCCGCCATAGGCTAGACTTGGCAGCCTGTGTCTTTTGCTCCCCTGAATCACACAAGCACATGGGTTGGTACCAAGACTGAGACAGAAGCCAGGCTTGAAATGCTTCAGCATGATCCCTCCAGCTGCAGGACACCTGCAGTCCAGAAGCTCCTAGCAGCACTCTCGCCACCCTGAGCAAACCCTCACACTTTCAGCTTCCTGACCACAGATGAGCAGCCTATGGCCTGGAGAAGGCTTGGCCGGGTTTTGCCATACCTGCCACTGCGAGCGTGCCCTTGGACCCTCTAGGAGGCCCACTCGTAACAAACTCCATATAGGCTTATGAGACCACCATTAGCCTCCTATTTCCAAAACACGTACAGTTTTGTTAATGCGCTGAAAACCTAAATAACTTTTAATTACTACTACTAAATGGGTTTTTCTTTCCCTGAAATGACAAGGATTTTGGCTTTTAACTAAAACAAATAAAGCCACTGTGATAACATTAGATCAGAACATTACAAATGTGTATATAAATTTTTAATTCTGAGCAAATTAGTAGCCCTTTTTAGTCAACAGAATAAATTACGTAAGTGAAGTTTTATGCCCACCAAAGTCTTTAGTTACAAGTTTGGTTTGTGGTGCCTGTTTTCTGCAGCTACGTCTGTAAAATGGAAGGAGATGCTCTGCAAGCTGTGGCATCTGACAAAGTCCATCTGTAGATCTCTGTGCTGCCTAGGTAATCTCACTCTGCGCCGCTTCACATTTTCACACTCGTTTAATGAAAATTCAGCCTGACTGAGGTCCATTATCGCAAGGTACAGTCAAAGCTATTTCAGCTCTTCGTTTAAATCATCTTAACTGAAACCACTCGTTCCCCTCCCGAGTTCCTCCTGGAGCCGGCACCGGTGGGGCTGGCCCCAGCGAGGCACGGGGCAGAGATTGGTCGCTTCGCCTGGCCACCCTGCTCCCCGTGCCACCGACTAGCCGGCGATGTGCTGGCTGTGCCTCTTGTGAAATTTCCCATGCGTGAGCAGGAAATCTCGGCCACCCAGTTTGGGCAGTCCTCTTGTCTGCTTTGTGCAGCCAGGGCCAAGATTGCAGTCTGAACCTAGTGAGCACTGTGGGTTTCGCAGAGGGATGAGCACTCTGATTTTTCTTTTTTTTGCTGTAGTCACTGGGAGTGTTTGAAAGCAGCACACCGTTAAGAATTCCAGAAGCGATGGCAAGCCTCGACACCCAGCATGCCGGGCAGTGCTGACGGGGGTGAGCTTTACACCTCGGACAGGCAGGACTGCGGACGGTGCCCTTGCTCTTCCCATGCCTGGCACGCTGGGGCCACCGCTGCTGTCTGACTGCCCCAGGAATTACGTGCCCAGCTCAAGGAAAAGCATTTGGCTCAAAGTGCACGGTGCTTAAGGGAACAAGACATTTTCTAATAGACGTTTGCTGGTTCCTTAAATTATTTTGCAGCTAGTTAAATAACTGCTGTGCTAGAAGCTCTGCAGGCAGTAATTATTGCTCCATTTTCTTCTATTAGGCAGTCCTGAACTGAGCCACGAAAATTACTTTGAAATCACAGCAGACAAAGAGGAAACTTTTGGACATCATTTATTTTGGGATGTTCCAAACCAAGGCTATCTTCCAAACCAAAAAAGAAGTCCAGCCCTGCCAAGTCCTTAATCAGTGAAATGAAGAAAGAGACCACAAAACTGAGTGAAAAGATGATTGAAACAATTTTCCTACTCTGAAAAAGCCTTCTTTGGAGTTACTGTCAGAAATGAGGGAGCAGCAAAAACCCTTAATACATCACCGATGTATCTAACTGGAGGTGACTGGCAGAGGCCACACATTTAAAAAGGGAGCAGTGCTGGAGTTTGTCCTTCCTGGGAAAGAACTAATACATGGACTTTGCATTTCAGAAAATAAAGCCTTACTAGCATTTCCAGGGAAATTTCCAACCATGTGACAGCAAGAATCTTCTTTAAGAATATCCACTATACTACGCCATTATAACATAATTGTAACATAATATCCGAGCACTTATGCTTCAAGCACTTACAGACTCGTCTTAAAAACATTTACCAGGTACAGGACGACGGTATTATTTATAGCACAGAAGTACTGAAGCACTCGCTCAGTCAGGATCAGGTGCCATTAAGCTCGACATTATGTAAACAGAGAGTGACAAAGTCCCTCAACCATACAGCTTCTATCTGGCCCAGGACAGAAGGTATGCTTTAACACTCTGTGAATGTGATCTGACAAATGCTGTAACAACTGTTAAAAAGACCAATGTATATTTAAAATACAAACGAATGAATGCCCTGGCAAATTCAGAGTTTAAATCGAGCCTGAAATACAATGCCACGAACACGAGAAAAAGACAACAGTAAACCAGATTTGGGGAGCTAGCTGGGAACAAAACTTAATTTTAGAATATCCTGTAAAACATTCGTTATGAAGGATAAAAATCATCTGTCCTTGCCATGAAGTAGCGGTCACCAGCTGGCAACATTTTGTCAGCACCAGACCAGAAACCGTCCTGACAAAGGACGTGAGGAAGCGGAGTGCCATGGAAAAATGGTTTCAGTGAGTACACAGGCATGCTAGGGATGCAAATGCTCAAGGGGAAGTCTTGCTGAAGTTACTAAATACAAGAGCGCAGTTCCCAGCAAAGACCCCTGCAGGCTCACCCTCCAGCCCCCTCTCCTCATCACTGTGTTTGTTTCGAGTGTACCAAACTCCTCGAGACACGTTCCTTGGACTCTCTGGGTGGGATTCAACAATTACGCAGACACCCCATTTGAGCCAGGGACCCTACAATCCCAGGCGCCTCTATGTCCCATACCCATGTGTGTTCCTGCTATCCCAATGCAGCCGACCCTGCCTCTCTACCCGCTCTCCGCCAAGCTGGTGGCACTGGCCAGGAGAGATGCTTTTACCCTTGTTTAATCCACCACATTCATTAATTTAAACAATCTTTAAATTCTTTCCTTTGTACTTTGACATGTGTCCTCCCTGTCATATGCATGGTACGGAAGCCCACACAGTACTATTCAGTAGTATTTCTTTCCTTGGGAACTGGGAGAGTTTACTTTTCCACAGAAAGAGCTTTGCTATTTTGAGTGTGGAAGGAGGAGGCGCATGACTGCTCCTGGAGGTCCCACTCCAAAAAAGAGAGTAAAGCAAAACCTTGGACGTCTCCCAGTGCAGCGCTGAGCCCAAAGGGGTCTTCCTTGCCAAAAAAAGGTTAAGCAAAGCCTCAATTACGCATTCTTAATACAACACAGAGAGGACTATTAAGAGTAGGCCCCGAGAGGTATGTTATCAGATGGCCCACAGCACACCACGCTGACAAGTATCGAGGTAGACGTGCTGCAAGTGGGACTGCCTCCAGCTGTGTTTGTGGCAAGGTCTGCAGGGAGCAGGGACAGCTTTGAGATGACCAACTGACACAGCTAGAAAACCAGGTGAGCTGTGGGCACATAAGTGTCTCTTCACGTCCTAACATTTCACTGTTTCGTACTGCCTACCTCCATTTGTTATTTCTTGTCAGGTAAAAGCTTTGGGTTGTTTCAGCCCTGTGTTTCAGCAGTGCCCAGCATGTCAGCTGCCAAAGAATGAGACTCCTCCGCCCTACGGTTACACCAGGAGTCGTGGATGATAACAATGAGTGGGTGTGCATCTCTGTTACAACTGCAGGTCAGCTAGGCTTTTTGTCCTACTTCTTTCTACCTCCTCGGACATAATTTGTAACTACAGCAGGTCAAAATTACAAAATAATTTACATTTAGAGATCACGATTCTTAACCTAGATGCCATTAAAATATCCTGCCCACCTCGAACAATAGATGATTCATTTGTGAAAACTGAGGGTTTATTTATAAAGATGCAAAGTGCTAAGCTGCACCCAGATCTCAGAGGGAGAGAGTGAAACCAGCAGTGTGTTATGAAACCCTCCACTGACACCCGCAGAAGATAAAGTACATGGCAGAGGGAGAAACACAACGGGCGGAACATCCCGAGCCTTAGATCAAAGCGGGTAACGGTTTCTTTGGACTCCTCCATTTCTGCCAGAAACAAACCACTCAAATAGCTCTTTTTAAAATAGCTGTTGGCTTCATTTTTAACATTATCCAATGTCACAAACCTTCCAAAGGGCCTTCCTCCATTCCCCGGCTCCACGTCTTTTTCCCATGAAAGCCTAAGCCTGGATTTGCTTTTAAGAATAGCAACCAATAAACAGAGGCACCGTAACACTAGCAACAGGAAAGAAACGTTACCAAATTCGAATATGAAAAATTAAGGAAAACAAAACCTTTTCAACAATGCCTGAGGAAGCCTCCAAGTTCTAGGGCTGATCCAGAAACCCTGTTAATCCAAGGATTGCTTTTCACCTTTAGGATAAGCTTTCAAAGGCAGCCAAAGCTGCCACTAATAATTAACGTAATACTGATTTCAGGGTACTCTCCCCTATATGTATGCAAGATTACACCATTCCAGCATGAAACTTACAACTAAATGACACAATTTTTATTTGTAGAGTATTTCCATGGGTGGTGAAGTGACTCAGATCTCTCTCTCTGCGTTCTCCTTATGGGGCATCCTCTCCAAACGCTAACAGTGCTCAGCTTGGTTTCTGTGCTGAGCTCTGATTTTTTCCTGAGCTTCACTTGGTGCAGTCAGAAGGGAACAATCACAGAAACGGTGCAGATCTCCGGGCTGACAGGGGATTCACCACCCCCTGGCCTGACAGCAGCATGCACAGGCGGATGGCACCAGCCCACACCCTGGCCTTCTAGGTTTGATTCCAGCCCATCACTACAGTCCCTACCAGAGTTAAGCCTCTGTGTTTTCTTCCTTAGCAGGAATTTTCCATCAACTGTTTCAGCTGGAAACCATCCACCTTCCTGCACCAGGAGAGGCAGAAAGCCTTTGAGGAGAGCGAGCCCCAAATGCTGCGTAAGGCTTTACATTTGCCAGTAAGGCTTTACAGTTACCAGTAACTTTGCCAGTCTCCCTCAGTTGCGAGGTACAGGGTCTCAGAGCCACCACCAGTCAGCCACGTGCTCTCCCATTGGAGAGACAAACCACAGGTAGGAGTTGTTCCTTGCGGCATCCATAGTTCTGCCTAACAAGTTTGCAGCCTTCGCACACTGGCACAAAGAGGCTTTTCACAGAGGTCCAGACTGCCTCCAGAGCCCATCCCTTCTTTATTTACAGGAAGGGTCTTAGGTTTAAGTCTGGGGAGGTCTGCAGACTGCCAAGAGGCTCTAGGGGAAGAATTTTGTCACAGAACGTATGTTGCAATGTATCCTCAAAAGGGTCTGCTTTCTGATTCATCTAATCTTCCCTTGAAATTAACTTCACAGACCCAGCTTCTTTGACAGTGCATGATTTATCTTCAGACAGTATTTGCCTCTTATGGCTTTTGTGATCCACTTTGTTCCTGAACAGCTCAATTACTTTGGATTTGTAGAGCCAAAGACAGCTTGCAGGGCCAAGTAGGTACCTAACCAGGCTGTTCAGTGATAGGGCCAAACCAGAGGGTAGATGCCAGCTGAACAGACACTTCCCTTTCTCACTTGTGTGTTCCTGCTAGCTCTGTTTCTCCAACACTGTTGTTCAGCTGACTCTAAAGCATACTGCTTCAGCACTAAGAGGAGCAGTGGGAGAGTGATGCCAAGGGCAAAGAAAGTAAAAGCATTGCCCCTTTTGGCCACCAGTACACCTACGCAAGCATAAAACCGCACCACAGAATAAGTATGATGAGAACGAGAGTCCAAAGCAGGTGGCTGAATGGATATGGGCAACAAAACCAGTGGTGGTGACCTCAAACTGCTCTGCTCTTCGCATACTGATTTCAGACACAGGAAAACGATTTTGTAACATACACATTGCTATCCAGTCTTATTTGGCCACCCAAGAAGAGCTGACAGATGGGGCTGATGAGACACCTATAGGCACCCGAGGCATCTCAGGTGGCACCACGGGACTACATTTGAGCAGCAGAATCCCACCCCGGGCTTCAGATACTAACCTAGAGCTGTCAAACACCTGGATTGCCCAGGACAGCAGAGTTCCCTTGCAAACAGAAAAAGGGCCACTGCCTCCATCCATCCGGTTGCTGCTATATGCGAGTGGGGAGAGAAACCACGATACTATCAGCTGATAACAAGCTCATATTTTTCTTACCTATCATGCACTGGTTTTTCTCTAATTCTACAGAGAAGGCAGTTACCTATTACTGCTTTGAACTGGAACAGGACTCCTCTCTCTCTCTGCTTATGTATGGGTAGGCAACAGGGCCAGCTACCAGCTGTAGTATTATCTGACCCTGCTTTTACAGATTTTCCATAGGAATATAAATGCAGCCAGACTCCCCAAGACGTGGAGATACCAAATGGATAAGAGAGCACTGAATCCATGTCACATACCTCCATTAGCCACACCTGGCACACATAAGGACAGCACCGTATTTAAGCAAAACCAATACTGGAGTATTTGGGACACGGAGCACATAAAAGTAGTCAGACTAGTAATGTTGGTGGGATGGCCTAATGACAGAAAAGGAAAAAGGTATGAAGAAGTGTGAAACAGATTTTATTGAGCCAACTGATATGCTCCGGAAAGGTAGCCAAGTTTTCAGGCACAGAAAAGTCAGTAAGCAGTTGCTTTCATGACAGAACGGCATCTGGCACAAAACGCTAGCAGCAGCAGTATGGAAATTAGGGGGAAATGCATTACGGAAGAAATTATCCAAAGATTCTCATCAAATAAAAAAATCCTGCATTATCATGATGGGATAACTTGGGACACTTCCAGAATTTTGCGATCCATGCACATAGCGTGATGAAATGGATACACTTAAAAAAGCCAGTCCTGCTATCATGCTAGGATGAATTGGTAGGATGGTTTCTAGTTTAAAATTACAGCGCAGCTACAAAGAACTGGAGGATTAAGAAGATTTAATTTTAGTGAAATTGCCATTAATGTGTCACCTAATGTAAGCCCATTTTCTCCCTCACTTAGGAAAATGTATCCTTTCACATGCCGTGTTTTATTTGATTGCACTAACGGAATTCTCTACTGCCTGTTCAGAGCAAATCAGTGATGTGTTTCTTTTGTACAAAAACAGACTGAACACCTGGTTTTCTAATCACTATATGACTGTATTTTTGTTAAGAGTAAAATAGAGAAAGTTAAATACTAACTTGGTTGGAAGAAATACCTTTAAATCAGACAGACAGTAACATATACTTCCATTGCTTATCTCATTCGTGTATTAGAAGTCACTCTCACGCTGAGGTTAGTTTGGGTGGGACAGCATTACAAGTGTTTGAGGCATGAGAACAGCATTCTTCATATAGCTGTTTGCAGCTAACACAGTGGGTGGGATTCCCAGAGGAAACTATCAAGTAGCATTACCGTATGTTAAAATAACTTCAGT
Organism: Steatornis caripensis; assembly: GCA_013398225.1. Classification (NCBI taxonomy): domain Eukaryota; kingdom Metazoa; phylum Chordata; class Aves; order Caprimulgiformes; family Steatornithidae; genus Steatornis; species Steatornis caripensis. Next base: position 118,707 of record VZSC01010140.1, read on the forward strand.
TTAAAGCCTCAAAAGCAATAATCATTGATAGGACTCCGCCTGAAGTACTGCAGTTCTCGGGAAGCAATTGTTTCAATGACAAAATCAGCAGGCATCAAATGTTCATATAATCAGTACAAAAAAATAGGTGCAAAAGGCTTTATAACACATAGAAAGCAAAAATAAAGGCATGCTCACGAATGCGAGCAACTACCACGCAAGGTAATTATACAAATTACATTCCGACTAGCCCTTCCATAGAGATATCGGGGGTTTACCGTATAGCCCCCTACTTATCTTTAGAGGTTGGACATGCATGGAATGTAAAATGTTTTTATCTAGAAGCACCAAATCCCTTAAAATACCAGACCTTTGATCTCTCTGACCTGAAGCGACAGTAAGAGAACTTAAGAGACAACAGCTAAATTAGCCATTAGTCATTCGCCATGGCACACTTGCAGTAACAAATGTATAAATGTGTTGCGGTTCTGAATGATTCAAAACATTATGCAAGTGTGAGGCTTGGTTTGAGAGCAGAATCACACAGAATCAAGTTTTTTCAAAGATGTCAAATTAAATTCCTATTAAAAAAAATGCAAGAAAGTTGTGTTTTATAGTTCCTGTATCAGTTACTAATTAGGAAGTTAAAGTGTTGCGCATCTGTACTTAAAATGTCACTTAAGGATATTACGTAGTCTGATCCTTCAGATTTTCTTGAGAAAATTTCCCTGCAAGTACAGTACTTGGCTGATTTGGACAGTATATGCAAAACCAGCACTTGATCTTGACAGCTTTGGCACATGCGCTTAGGCATTGTCTGTGACAATCAGGCATCATATGAGAACTGGATACACGTAGGCGTCACATGCTGCAACACCACCCTTTCTGCATGCACTTGCTTCTGTGGTTCCCGGTACCACCTGCCTCAGACTGCAAGGAAGGCAAACCTCCTCCATCGCGCTCTACTTGGCAAGATATTTCAGGATCACAGCAAGGGCTGTGATGAAGAAACTGGAGGCACAGCGCATCGGAAAGGGTAGGATCAAGTGAACCACGATGCCCCGAATCTGAAGGCAGAAAGGAGGGGTCTGGTAGTCAGCAATCTTTAAGCTGCTGGTCATCTACCAGAAGCTACCAATACCCAGGGAGTGAGATGATTTTCAGTACGATAAAAGAGAAGCAGGGCTACATGCCAGGAACAGACATTCCTCTGGGGAAACAGCAGATTTTAAAACCTGGGAAAGCTATATTTAAGTGCAAACTGATAGGGCTCAGAGGCTGGGTTAACAAGAGACAACATCCACGAGTCACAAGAGAAAATAGACAACCTCCCATAAATAGTTCCACTTTTAGTTGAGTCTGACTGGTTTCTTACAGCCCTTGGGCCGCTCTCTGGCTCTGCATAAGGCGGGACACGCCTGAAGCTCTGCACAATTCCCAGACTTCGTGCCAATAGTCTTCATACACAGGCAGCCTTCAGGCCCCCTGACGCGTGGCAATGCAACCCAAAATCACAGGCGATGTTGCCAGTATCACCTTCCCACACTCTGCTCCTTTCTCCCATGAAGTAACTGAAAAACATAAACTGTTCAGTAAGGCCAGAAGCTTGACAGTGCTTTCTGCTCACGACCAGACCCCACCTGCCTTCCTCGCTAGCTTTCTGGGGCCATCCAGAGTGACCATGAAACTGTGGGACCGTCAGAAGCTCCTTTAAACTCCCATGCTGTCTGCTTCCTGCACCTGAGGATGTTCATCAGCCAGCAGCTGGGTGGCCTCTGGGCAAAAAAGAAAGGGCAGATCAACATGACAAAAATGAATGCAAGCCATGCCAATGAAAGCACCATTTAAATGGGTAAATTCTCTCACTGACTTTGGTGAGAGCAGGCTCATACAACAAATGAGGAACTGTTACAAAGCACACTAGGCTTTTAATCATACCTCTCCCACCAGCCTGCTTAGAAAGCTCTCCCCAGACACAGTAGCTAAACCACGCGTGTTTCCTGATGCAAATCCCCGATACAAACATGCTTCTGCCACCTAACAGTGAAACAGGGGCATGATTCAGCAATCAAACCATACACAGGTGTAACTCCTAAAGCATGCAGTCAGATCACCCAGCCTGCCTGCCCCTGTGCTCAGCTCCGCTCCCTCCTCAGCTCTGTCCCCCTTCTTATATAGGAATTGGTTGTACCTGTGGAGAAGGTAGCATTGCTGACTGGAAGCCACTTCATTCCTTTCAAGTTGTCTCCGCACCTATACACTAAATCTGGGGTTTAGTACAAGCTATCAGAAAGGATGCATCAATGCTTTGAAAGGCAAAGAAAGCAATGGGGAAGAGAAGCATGCCCTCTCAGAAGCAGTGCAGAACATGGATTTGGTTTCCCACTCAGATCCTGACTTTTTCCACCCTTGCCCAGCACGCACCCACCTCCAGGTACCCCAGGAGGGTAGCGGCAGGCCCTGCCCTTGCCAGGGGCTGAGCATCACTTGCCCACCCACCCACTGCTTCCCCAGCAGGCTGGGCTCTGCTGCAGCAGGAGACTTCCATTAGGCCTTCAAAGAGCAGCTGGTATTTTAAGCCTCCTACCCCTGCGCAGCATGACACCACCTTGCCACAACCAACCCGTTTTCCTCAGCCATTGCTTTTTTTTTTTCTTTTTTTTCCCCATTACCGTGCTCAAGGAACCAAACTCCCTGCTGCAAATTCCTAGATGTACGCAGCATGGTACAAGAAGAGGAGATGGAAAGTGCCATGACACCACTGTGAAAGACCCAGACCAGCATCAGTGGCTTGCACGGGTACCCCCAGCCTCTGTAGCCTGGTGGGGCCACGGCAGGCCCTACAGCCTCAGGAAGGGGTCCCAGCTGCTCTGCACCAGGCTCTGGCAGTGGTGCCATTTCACTGCCCCTGCCCAGCCATCACCCAAAAAAATCCTTCCCCACAGCGACACAGTGCTGTCATATGCAGCCCTGACTGGGAGGTTGGGTACAGACCAGTCTCTTTCCCGGGCTCATTTTGATTTGCAACAGCCACTTATAAAATGGACACTACCACTTAGAGAAACACACGAGAAGGCACCAACGTGGAATGCTAGTTTGCTCCCAAATGAGTTTATCATACATAAAAGAAGTCATCAAACTAAATCTAGTGTCCATCTGAGCAACTGAGGATGCAAGTTTGTTATGGCTACATTTAAGGTCAGTCACCTCCCTAACCAGAATCTGTTAAGGCAGTATGATTACGCGTGATGCGAAGCACTCCTTTTAGAAAGTTTTTCTGTTACTGGTAAAATTCATCTTTGGATCGTTGACCTGGAAATAAACAAAGTATTCCCCAAACATTTGTTAGAATTTATCTCTGAATCTTTTTTCAAATAAAGTCTCAAATACAGAATGCAGCAGTCACCTGAAACATTACACATTTTTTTGTAAAACATAGAAAAAAGGATCCAAGTGTTTTTCCAAAAGGTATCATCCAGTTCAACCTTGTTAATGCAAACCGAGCCTTTATTTTACAAACAGTCAAGCGTTAATAGTTATATTTAATTTATCCCTTACATAAAGTGTACCGAGCTGGTTTTTGCAGCTCTAATATTCCCCAAAGAATACTCCGTGATTTAAATGATTTGGTGGCATGGGAGAAGGGCTTTCCAAAGAGTTTATAACGTAGGTCTCTTCTTCTGCAGAGGCTAATTGTTTATGCATAATTTCATTTTATCCATATAGATTTATGTCCCTTAACACCACATAACATTAATATGCCTCTTACAACATTTCTGTGAGACAGCAAAAATATTGTAGTCCTGCCCTTGCACTAGAAAGTTCGCAGTATCCTGTACTCTTTACAGGCCTTAATGGAATTTTTGCCTGAACTGCTTGTATTTTGAATTTCATTTTGTGCTGGTATGAAGATCAATAGAGGGAGGTGACGCTGCAGCACAATAATTTTGAGTGTGTAACTGTTGTGCAGATGCTACAGCTTTAATTATACACACAGGCTTCTGTGCCTGTCCAAAACTTCACTGATACACAATCTGCTTACACAGTGGCAGCAACAGGATCAGGATCCATGAATTGATGTCCATACACATTGGCTGCAGCAGCACAGCTAATTGGGTATATCCTCAGAAGTGCATCCCACGTGGATACCTTGCTAAGGGAAGTCAGCCTTGTTAAGAATTAACTACACTATATTGATTTACACGGATTTTCACACAGCTGAAGCACAAGTGTTCAAATTGCTTTCTCCGCCTCCTTTTTTTAGCTGAACACGTATAATGAGCTAAAAAATAAGATTAAAAACACATTCTTTTTTTACAGCTCAATTTTTACAATTGCCAAAGTAATGACCTATAGAGTAGAGCAGGCCACTGTAAATGTTAACAGAGAGGCGGTCAGGGACGGTGATTCGGAAAGATGGTACCTGACGTACTGGTTACCAGAGAAACAACAGTTGGCAACTTCTCGGTCAGTCCCAACGCCTCCCTCCAGAGATACCATCTCCGAGGTTTTTCGTGTGAAGGAAGAGGAACTGCTTTAAATATGCCAGAATATATTTACTACCTGTGAAGCAGTCATGCCAAGACTGTTAATGACAAACAGTACACAAAAGGAAACAATGTACAATATAAAATATACGCATCCCAGTTTGACAGTTAAGATTACCTTGGTCTAATATTTTTTGTTAAAAAATAAAACAACATCGCGAGAGCGCTAACATTACAATCTAGGCCCATCTCTGGCCACAGAGACAAGTCTGTTAAGGACTTCCAGATGAGTATCAGGCATCGTCTCTTAACTCAGGCTCTAAAGGACCCACAGAGGCTCCTTCTCAGGGCTGTGGGTACCACCACGCACCTTAAGATCTCCTGATACATTCTCCACAGAGCCCAACCTAAAACAGGAGCACTCTGAAACTCTACTTAAACCCTTATTTGACACAACTTTGGAAGAAAAGCAACAGAAACAGGCATTGGAAAAGAATCTCTAACCACAACTTTTGGTTTTTGAGCATTTTAATGACAGTTCTGAGATGCCCAATCCCACTCCATTCTTATGTCGCATTTCATAACACTCTGAAGTTTGTTAATATTTCAGCTGGATACAGTCGACCTACCTTCTTTGGCATACAGGTCCTTTTTCTTGTATTGATGGCAGAGGTCCCTAACAATTTCATACAGAGCAGAAACCTTATCTCGTCCATGATGTCTCTGTGCTGCCTACTGGGAGGCACTAACTGCTTTCTCCTCTTAAAGAAATTTGACTCATGCATTCATACCATACGATTATTATCCTACCCAATAAGTCTTTTTCATAGAAAAGTATTTTGTTCAGAGGGGCTGGGCAGGCTGAGACATCACAAAAAATGGATGCAGTTGCTTTCAGTATTTCTTCTTTACTGATGTGTCGAATAACTTTTGGGCAGGTCACCCAAATGAATGCAGTACAACAGGTTTGGCATGTCTCAGTCTGTTTTCAGTCACAGAACGCTATAGCATTTGTTAACTGGCATAGATATAACCTGCACTGTCATAGTGCTATCAAAATACAGATTGGGGAAACCATGGCTATTAAGCTAACTACATAAAAATTAAAACTACATTAACTGATTTCTTGGCTAATTCGCAAAGCAAAGCATCCTGCAAAACAATAAAAAATAATCCAAAATATTATGATAAAAGACAGAAGTCATAGTAGTTAAATAAATCACTTATTTCTGTTCTGAATATAGTAACTAAAGGATTTAGAAAGCATTACATAAATGGGATTTCTGAACTATGTTGACTCTTTCCAATTCCTCATTCAGAGGCAGCCTCTGGATTTAGGACCAGGAATAATTAGCCACAGCCAGCGAGCAAAGATTCTTCAGAACAGTGACTAGTAACACCTGTGTAAACACCTGAATAAGAATTTTTACCTGTAGTTATTGGGTTGCCTGACAACAGCACCGGATGAAGGTGAGTGCTATCAGTTGCATTACCTTCCCTGACCCAATAGACAGATGTCGTTTGTTAACGCTGTAGCTCCCAGACCATTTTAAAGGAAAACTTGGATCAAATTACAGTAGTCTAACCTGCAGTAGTCTAACTTTAATCGTGACACCGGAATGGTCTTCCAATAAGTAATGCTCTAACAGGATGCTGGCTTTCAATAAGCTAAGGCCAGACACAGGTGCTCATTTCATACAGTAAACTAACTTTACATATTTATAAACAAAATACTGCACTCCCTTGGCCTTTATTCGGACAAAAATGTTCAAAGAATCGCTTTCAGTATCTAAAATGAAGCACTTGCTTAGATCCTTGCAGGGGTTTTGTTCTTCTCTCAGCAGAACTCTCAGAAAAATGCGCATGGCAGCAAACCCATGTATCCAGTGGGTGTCCTCCTATATGTTGTGTCATTTGTAGTTCCTTCATTTTATCTTGGGATGTTTAGGAACCAAAATCTAAGCACAGAGAAAACATACAATCATTTAAGATTTACAAGCAGACAGATCTGTAAGTTTGAGATAAGATTCAACATAAGAAAATGCCTTAAATTCAAGAAACCAATTATTTTTCAGATGTTAGAACAAACTTTTTTTACTGTGAAGTGGGCAAACATTGGCATGGGTTGCCCAGAGAGAGCAGAGTCTTCATCCTTGGAGACACTCAAAACCCGACTGCTCAAGCTGACCCTCTTCTGAGCTAGGAGGCAGACTAGATGATCTCCAGAGAGGCCTTCCAGCCTCTGCCATTCTGTGATGAATAAAACCAGTTAGTGGACCTGTATTGACTACATTAGAGAGCCCAAAACACCTAAGAAATTGTCTCCAATTCCTCATTATTTCATTTTTGAAAATGTTTTTCTGTGAAGAAATCTCAGAGAGATTAATTTTAAATCCAAGTAACATGACATTAATTGGTTTGTTTGTTACATATTATTTGACAATCAAAGACTGAGGGACGAAAGAGGGAAGTGGTGGGATTGTGCAGTACAGTTGGGTCAGGGGAAAGACAGGGTCTCTGACTCTTTCACCGGGAGCCAACTGCAAGACCAGCTGGATCTGTGTCTTGGTATGCACATAAAACGCAAAAGGTGGGAGTGTGACAGAAAATAGCAACAGAGATATAAGACAGGACAAGTGAAACTAAAATACATATGCACTTTAATCATTAAACATAGATTAACTGCAAAACAGAACTCACTAACGCAGTGTGTACTTCCCACCAGTGATTCCACTCTCATATGAAAAAGTTTGCAACACGTGATGAAATAGCAAGAGATAAGTGTCACACCTACGAAGTCACACGGTCAGGGAGTGAGGTCTTGCCAAGAATTGCATGAACCACTTCAGCAAACACCTGAAAATGAGGCAGATGAGGTCTGAAGCATCCTCTAGCACTCCCAACCCAGAAAGGTCACAGTTTGGCAGATGGAGAAGCAGCAATCAAGGAAAATGAAAGAATCTGGAAAGTGCATTCTTCTCCTAAAATCATTAGAGAAAGGAAGGCATTATAGACCATCTTCAGAAGAGCATGAACATTTTCTATGGTCTTCAGACAAAAAGCTCCTCCCTGGCCAGAAGAAAAAAATCAATTCATTCAGGTAAGTTTAACGCAACCAAAAAGAATCCCAGAAATGTGCACGTTACTGTGCTTTAAGCTCATGCCCCAAGATCCCAGAGATCTTAGCTGCAATGCTCTGATTACGTTGCCTTTGCTTTAGGGCATTCAGTGCCCCTCGTTTAGGAGGCGCTCTGGTGAACCTTGCTGCTGTACATTAAATTATGACTTGTCTGCTCTGTCCTTCTTCCAGAGGCTACTGCCACCATAGCAAAGCCCGCACAAAGGAAAATGTTTCCAAACTGGAGGTGAGCTAGTGCAGACCAGTCTTTTAACACTTTCAGAAATATCCTTTGGTAATAATACCATGATGATGTGAAGTGTTACCACCTGCCTATATGCCTCCTGATGAGAACAGCTGGCAAAAGGTAACGTGTTCCCACAGCCCTTTACTCCAGTGCAAAGCTACTGCCCTTTGCTCTGCCAGTGAGGGTGGCTTTGAGCTAAAATGCCAAACACTGACAGGAGCAGCTGAAATGTGGGCACTTGGGGTCTTCTGATGGCTATGTTAGGCCATCCTAACTCTGGGAGAGGAACACTCAGGGTAATGCCGGGGGTGATGATGCTTTAAGTGACCACGGCAAGACTTCCAGGGCTCATCTGTCAGTCATAAGAGTTACCTCCATCAGCACTTTAAGTAAATCGCAGGGCTTTGCACTGCACTGAGTGATATGTAGACCCTTGTTCCATTCCATCAGCCCCACGGTCAGGGTGGCCGAGTTCCACATACTACTACAGTGCAATTCCCCAGAGCTTGCTGCTTGGATTGAACTAGCAGAAAATCTCTTCTTTTCCCTCATCAAAACCAAGAAAAATAGTGAAGCAATAAAACGTTGCAAGGATCTGTTTGGCAGTGTGTGTTCTAACACCCTGCAGGCAAAATTAGCTAACGTTGCTGATGACACCTGGCTGCTGTGGTTATCGAGTCCAACAGAAACGATTGTAAGAAACTGCGGGTAAGATTGGACGCAGTCAGCAGATGAACAGACCAGCAGCTGTTGAAAATGAACCCGTATAAATACACATGCATAAACATTGACACAACTGTCTATAATCTTTGAACAAGCGTCCTGAGGATGACAAAAACCCAGAATATAGAGTCTACCCCTCTTTTCTACCACACAGGCCCCAAAAGAACAATTCAAGAATCATCAAGTACTTTACATGCAGTTACTCCTGATAACATAAGAGACTGGTCTTACTTGACAGACTTTAAATTAGTCTGCAGTAAGAATCAAAGGGATTATTGATCATCCTATGTACAGCATTATACAAAAGACTAAGAACTCCACAGCCTTTTTACAACTTTTTCCTCAATATGAGATACTGGTCTCTGGGAATGATGGAAAAATGGTTTAACTGAAGTAACAAATTGTATCCTTCCATCACACACTAAAATGTAACTGAAAAAAACAAAAGCTGCTGATAGTTTTTTAAAAGGATTATACTATACTGAAATATCACCTAAATAATACTTCACCAATAGATTGCCTTCTTATTGATCTGATCCCCTTCTGTTTATAGAGGGAGACACAATTTTGAGTTAAACTATAGCCTGATGTTTTCCTATAGGACTCCCACCTTGTTCAGCACACACCATGCAGTGCTTGCTGGCTAACCAGTTGTTCAGTACTTTGCAAGGTCTTCAGAGCTCAAAGCGTGGCTCCGTACCTTATTTATTTCATGTTATTTTCTGAATTCATTGACATTCTACTCATGGGCTTGTCTAACATGACCGGATTACATTAAGTGTCTATCTGAATTCTTCACAAACAAGAATGAATTTACTTCATAGCAGCCCATTTTGCACATGGTGTATTTCTATCACCTCCATTTTACACAATAGGAAATTGAGGTATGGAAGGATTAACGTCAAATATCTCCAATAACTCTGACTGCTCAGAAACATACAACATGAACTTTTTCAGAGATTGCTTAAAATACAGGTGATACATTGATTTCATTTGTGTTTGCAAAAGCTCTGCATTTCTGCAAATCGGACTGAGGTTCTTAATGTCGATACCACAAAATAAGGAACATGAAAATGAGTGATTGCTTATGAAAAATCTATTTTACCTGACTGGCTCCTCATCAGACAGGAAATATGCAGTGGCAAAAGAAACACCTCCGGTTCATCAGGTTAGCATTCAACTGTCTGGATACGAAGAACTTTTTTTATTCCAGTTTCTAGCATTCGTCACTATACTTTTTCCAATTTCTTCAACAAATGAGGCAAGGATCCTACAGATAATGACCTTTTTAGAAAAACAACTCATCTACAGAATGGAGCCCAATGGAAAGCAATATTGTTTGAACTAAAGGCCAGAGTATAATGAGAGCATGTAAGAACGTCAAATTGCAAAGGCAACCACCAATAATTCATGAGGGTTTAACAAGGAAGCTATTAAAAACAAACAAAGAAAAATACCTGCTCGATAAAATAAAGTCTTAAATCAAAATAATGGCCAGCTCCAGAGCTGAAACACATTACACCACCCTGCCACCTCATCGAAAATAGAAACCAATAACCCCAGCAGATTATCATTTTCTTTACAGATAAGTGTAGAAAGGGGCTGGAACATATTTGTTGACAGTAGATTTTATGGATATTTCTCGAGAGCAAGAAAGGTTCCAAAATCTTCTGTTCCATTCCAGATCTGCATGTGCTTTAATAAGCCCTTATAAAAAGCAGGGAACACAGTTTCACCAAAGGACTAAGGAAGTTTTCTGCAAAAGAAGTATCTTACGGAAAGGGCTGTGCCTGTCACAAAAGCACTTCTAACTAAGAACTCCAGTTTTCTATATTGCTTTATCATAAAAACTGCCTTTTTTTTTGAGGGGGGGGGATGTCAGTGATTACTGTTCTTGTAAAAACTGTCATTATTTTTACTTTTCTTTTTTCCTTGTCACAATGATGAACAGCTGCCACTAATTCATCCTCTAACTGACATGGCTGGGACCAACTTTTCATCAAGATCAGCACTGCATCCACAAAATCTACATGAGCATTTATTATCTGTACAAACATGCTCATAAATAAGCACATAAGTGGAATTACACAATTTGTATGCAAAGATGTGGGTTTCCAAGGGCAGTATTTTTCCACTACAACATTACAGGTAAGATGTACATTCAAGCATGCACCGATTTTTACTAATTTGTACCTTAATGAAGAATGGAAACAAATGTTTACTTAATACAACATTTGAACCTGACACTACTGCTTTTTAATGAACCATTCTAGGAAGTGCGGTATGTTTTGTATTTACAATTTAACTGTGGGAACAGCCAAAAAAGACAATATACATACTTGCATTTCCCAGAAATTCACCACCAGACCACATTTCTCTCCATAACTCCCTCCTGACTACCCTCTTTCTGTGTTTATACCACATCCACATTTGTGATGCCAGATCATCTTACATAGCATGTAATAAAGTGCCCTGTTTGAAATATTTCACCTTCTATTTCATATCGCATTGAAGGCCCATGAGTTGCTATCTCTCTTGAGAGTTTATCCTTTACGTAGTCTGTATCATCATCACATGATATATTTGGACTGAAAGTTCAGAACCATTTTTCAGCTCAAATTATTTGGAACAGGGTGGCTAAGAACAACTACATTTACCTGTGTTAGAATTCAACAAGGATGCTCTGGCAAACACTAATATTTTAAAATGTGTCAGTCTGCGCTTGATTTGTACTTTCCGCACTTTCAATATACTAGAACACAACGATACTACGCCGTCAGGAAAACAGCCCCAAACCCAAACAACAAAACCATGCCATCGCAGATTAAACATTGCACCACGTACAACAACCCCTGAATCTGTTCTGCTAAAACAAAGCCAAGATGTTAGCCTGAACATCCTGAGTGCATTCCACTTAACAGGAAAGCTGACCACCCTGGCACAGTTTGGGGTACAGCCAGCGCTGGGTGCCGCTGCCCCAGAAATGGGGTTTGCCTTCCCTCCACACACCGGGGTCAGCCGAGGACAGCTCAGCGGGCTCCGCACCACAGACACCCTTCACGCCCCAACCTCGTACACGTCGAACAGCCTTCAAAGTGCTTGGGACTGCGGGGAAATGAAAGATCTACAGAAAAAAAAAAAACACAAACAAAAACCTCCAACTAAATTACGCTTCAGAGGGCCACAGTGACCACCGGGGTCCGCGAAGCCGGGGCGCTAACCCCCACGCAGCGTGTGCCGGGACCCCGCAGCGAGGGTCCCAACGCCTGGGCTCTCCGCGACGCGACCGTGCAGCGGCGTTAGGCCCGGCGCCGTTCCCTCGCCAGGCACTTCTGCCGAGAGCTGGCGTGAGCTCCGGAAACGACAGACGAACGGCGGCACTCCGTCCCGCCGAGGGGAGCTGCGGCGCCTAACGCTGCCGGGCGTGGGGCCGCCGCTGGCTCTGGCCAAGCGCCCCGGGGCCTTCACCACACAACAGGGCGGGAGGGCCCAGTGCCCCGCGGACGCCTGTCATCCCCCCGCCTTGGCCCCGCCACGCCGCCGGCAACAACAGACGCTGCCGGGGCGGCGACACCCGCGGCGGCCACCGAGGCCTGGGCCCGGGCGGCCTGCTGAAGACACGCCTAAAAAACCACAAAAAACCCCCAAAACTCTTCAAAATGAAGTTGCGAAACCAGCTGTAGGCTAAAGTTACGGTGTTTAAAACAGCGGCCCAGCCCTCCTCAGCTCGAGCCGACCAAGCGCCGGGAGATCCGCGCAGCTGGGGGCCCCGCAGGCCGGGTGCCGGCCGCAGCCGCCAGCGCCGCCCCTCGCTGCCTCCCGTGGCGGCGCGGCGGCTCCCGGCTCCCTGCCGCCGCGCCTCTGCACGAGCACCGCGACCTCCTCGGCAACGTAACGGGGCTCCGGGAAAAAAACCAAAAAACGAAAAACAAAAAACTGGCTTCTACCAGGAGTGGGGTTCGAACCCACGCGGACATACGTCCATTGGATCTTAAGTCCAACGCCTTAACCACTCGGCCATCCTGGTGCAGATACAGCGACCGCTCCCAGCCGCTCCTACATACAGGGCCGCGCGCCCGCCCGCCCCGCGCCCGNCCGGGTGAAACGGCAACCGACAGGTGCTCTTGGGAAAACCGGAGTTACATACCGACATTTTACTTGGTCCCGCCTGGTTGCTACCGGGACTGTATCTTCCCCTGCCAATAGAACGGAAAAGAAACCGAACAAGTTCCAAAGCGATCAACTTATGCGTAATTAGGAGAAAAATACTGCAGGGGAAAGGTTTGTTGCCGCTCTCCACACCGGGTGTACGGAAGCATGCACAGCTGTACCGCTGGTTCGGGCCTGCACTGGGACCTCCCCCTTCTTCCCTGCATCAGGAGGGGAAAGGAAAAGTGCCCCATCGCTGGCCTTCCCTACACCGGCTCCCACTCCCGCCACCTTTGCTGCCCATNCGGGCCTGCACTGGCACCTCCCCCTTCTTCCCTGCATCAGGAGGGGAAAGGGAAAGTGCCCCATCGCTGGCCTTCCCTACACCGGCTCCCACTCCCGCCACGTTTGCTGCCCATTTTCCAGAGCAGGAGATGGACATCCTCCGTCCCACCAAATTTTGCCTGCCCCCCGAGCGATGAGATGAGAGAAAATTGCTAGGTACGGCACAGGCTGGGGACGCTGGGCTGAGCCAGCCTTCAGCACGCTGGAGGAGGCACACAGAGGCCATCTGTCTCTGCCAAAAGTGAACAAGAGCGCAGACCCTGCTTCGTTGTCAGGCACCCGGGTTGTAGGTAGCCCTCTTTAAGAGGTCTGGGCCTCAAATTTGCAGGCCGAAGGTGGTGGCTAACTTGTGCTCAGAGACCCCCAGTACACTAGGTACGCTTGTGAAGTAAAATACTTCTCACATACAATAAAAGTCGACTGTTAGCATTTTATAAATGTGAAGAACAGATGTGAAACTCACACCCTCTTTTTCCTTAGTTTTATTCATGCGCTGGAGCCCCTTAGTGAACAAACAGCTCTTTGGCTGGAACTTACCATGCTGCATCATTTGCTTGAAATGGGCGTCATACCATAGCTAGCATTGCTCCCTGTTCAGTACAGCTGCGCCTTTCAGCAAAGGTATTGAGTAGAAAAATGCCATCAGGTTGGCTACCTCATTCTCTGTTTGAGTCTAAGATTATTTCTGAGAAACACAGTAAAATGTTCCTTTTTCCTGTTAAGACTCTAACAGTGTATGCACTGTCAGGTAAGGTATGACGGTGGAGCTGAGCTGTCTTGCCCTGGCTGTTACTGGCTTCAGCTCAACTATTACAAAGATGCTATATAATATGCTAAAAAAGTGGAAGAAGATAGATCTGCTACTGCCTTCTCACATATTAGAGAAACAAATACTGTGGCTCCATGTGCAAATCGCATTGCTTCGGAAATAGATGAGCTGTAATCACCACATACAGCATCTAATAAATGATACTGTTTCCTGCCTTCATCATATCTGGTATTTTACTAGAGATAGAAACACAACCACATGTAGCTCTTTCCTTTTTCAAATAAATTCCAAATATCTACCATGGTTCAAAAACCTAGAGAACCCATTTTGTTTTCAAGAAATTATAAAATACAACTCGGGCTGTGCATTCAAAACATCCTTAGTGTAGGTTGGCATCCTTAGTGTAGGTTGGCATCCTTAGATTAGAAAAGCAGCAATTAGAAAATCAGCAATTCAGCTTAGCTACCCCATCCAGCCTCAGGTTTTCTCCTCTAAAAAAAAGATATCTGGGTCTTTAAGAGTTATACTTCCTAGAAGTTTCTCCCAAGACATGTACCAGAGAAATGCCCGTTCAAGTGCATCCATAGTCCGAGGCCTTCACATTGAGGTGGCAAAGATTCAACTGGCATTTCTCTAAAATGAAATCTGTGTTTGGTAAAAAAAAAAAAATCCCATAAGATGAAATGGAGACTCATACACGTATCCAGGATGTTCAGCATTCTATACTAAACATTATAATTTGTAATAGGGGATTTTTTTCTCTTTTATATTTATGCAGGTTTTTTTTACAGTTTAAGAAGGAGCAAGGTGTGCCTGGTTGCCAGTTCTCCTTTCTCCTCCTTAGAAAGGGCTGAGATTCATAGGGTTTTTTTTTGTGAAGCTTCTGTTGTTTTCCATAGGAAACAAAACCAAAATACCAGCAATCCTAAAAGCTAAAGCAGCGTCTCTCACATTTTAACTACTCCCCCCTCAAACCCAGCTATAGGGTTTGCCATATCAGGGAAAGGAAAAAGAAAACCCCAACCTGTACAATATGGTACACGCATCTCGGTAAGAGTCCTGTTGACTTTCAGGATGAAACGGCAGCTTTCCTCAGCAAGCATGAAGATGTCCATTCTGCAGCTTCTGTTATTACTATGCTATTAATTACTATATTGTCAAGCTACTTTTATCATCTTCTTCCACTCATCCTGTGTGGCATGAGTCTTTGCAACCATCGTGTGATCAGTTTTTTTCAAAAGCCTGTTTAACTGTAACTAGGCAAGTTCATGGTCTGGCAAAATTTGAGTTCTTACACAACTGGAGGATAGAAAAACCCCATAGTATTAAGCAATAAACACATGTTTGCAAGGAAGAGAATTATTTCTTCATTTACTGGAAGTAATTTTTTTAAGTGCCTCTAATTCACAATGCAACTTAAAAATAGTTTTAAAGGGTCCCGAGCTGGTGTTTCAATGATTCTCAGTTTTTTTCCTGCAGCAACAGCCTTAAGACAAGAGACAAGGTCTCCAATTACCTTCTTCTTCATGCTTTCGCTCTCTTTCCCTGTGCCTCAAATCAGACTAAAGCTTTGAATATAAGCTTTGCGTTTCTATTAATGAAATCATCAAGATCTCTCAGAACTGCCAGAATAAATTTGTATTTTTTCTTGCAGTAGAGAAACATCTTAGAATGTATAAAACTAATTTTTCATGGTTTTTGTAGGAAAAATTATGGGAGGTTTATCTCAATATGCAACACATTTGATTTATTGTGGCAGCAAATATTAGCAGGGCTTTTTTTTTTTTTTTTAGGCATTGTTTAATCTCCTTTCACCAACTCAGAGTTTAGTCCAGCAGCTTTTAAACGAAACTTTTGTCAATGCAAGAAACTATTCAGAGCTGCTGATTGAATGTACA
This sequence comes from Steatornis caripensis, assembly GCA_013398225.1. Classification (NCBI taxonomy): domain Eukaryota; kingdom Metazoa; phylum Chordata; class Aves; order Caprimulgiformes; family Steatornithidae; genus Steatornis; species Steatornis caripensis. The sequence continues at coordinate 134,422 of VZSC01010140.1, forward strand.
CCACTCTGCACTTTCAGTTTTTCTTATTAAATCTTTTATTCCATTTGTAGACGTACATATGTGCAAAACAGGAACCAACAAAAAAACAATGTACACGTTTTTCTCAAAAGCATTGGTGAGTGCTAAGAATACACAGACAAAACGAAATACATATTTTACTCTTCATTGATTTATGCCCCCGTGCTGACCCTTGGAGGTTTAGGGTGTTTCTCTACAAATGCACGGTTCCATTGCCTTGAACGGCAGTACCTATGGAGTAACCAACTTTGTCTGCTTGAGTAGCACCAAGCCACAGTGCCAGCTCAACACCCTCCTTTCTCCCACTTCAAGTTTGAACATTGGGTTGTTGGAAAGGTCCTCAGGCAAGCGTAATACTGATATCGTCACGACACCACTGAATATCAAAGTATCTTCTAGTTTAGAAGATCAGTATTCCTCACTCTTCCATGTTATCACAGACAGGTGCTTCAGTGAAAGAGACTTTCCGTTTCTGAGAAGAGTTATCCATTTAGCTTCTATTTGTGTAAAAAAGCCTGTCTGGCTAAGAAGCATTTCCCACAAGGATATGAAAGTTTGGAAGTTGAATATATGTTGCTGTTTTGTTATATCAATATAAATAGTAAGAAATGTTTGGGGTTTTTTTCACATATAAAATTAGCATGCAAAAGGTCAGAAGGGAGAAGTTTCATTGCGACTGTCGCAGGAAGACAGCTATGTGCATCTCCTGAGGAAGACTCCCAAATACAAAATATTTGAAATGTTTATTTATTAAAATAGGTACAAATAGGATCAGCGTTTTAAAAAAAAAGTCACTAACTTCTGAAAAAATGTCCTGCATTAATTCAAAGGATAGCAATAGATCACGGTGTATCAGGAAGCCACCTAGAAATATTACAGCTGGAAAACCTCCAGAAGCAGGAGCTATAATCACTCACTAGGCCTTATGAATACATGTTTCACTGGCAATGCTCAGTGGTTGCCAGGCCTGCAAATTTTCTATTCCCTCCTCATATTCCAAACCTACTGCAGGCAGACTCCCCTGACACAAAAGGAGAGATTACTTTTAAGCTTCAAAAGAGCACTGAAATGACATTAAAATGTTGTTTTCTTGATTCTTCAGAGGTACTGAAGAAACAAGTCTATTTTCTTGCCCAGGTGGAGATTTCCTGATAATGGGAGAAAAGTCGTAGTCTTTCCACACCAGTAAAATTGCATGTTAATAAATTTAATCCTTCATGTTATTTAAAATTGATATTTAAAAACCCATTTTCAATCAATGTTTATAAAAAAATAAGTCTATCGACAGGATAATCCTTCCATGAAAACGGCTTGTGTGTATGTGCCAGCACAGGAGACCATAAAATGCTTTCTTTACCCCCCAACTGTTGTCTTCTTATGAGTGCTTCTGCAGAAGGGCCACTGCATGCATCTCTTCTGGCTGAAGTGTTAATTGGCAGAAAAATGTAGTAGGAGCATAAAAGCATGGCAGTTTTGAAATTAAGAATACAGAGAGCAGCTCAAGTTAAAAGTCAGACAGATGCCTGAGTGTTGCAGTGCTTCTAGCCACTTTGACAAAGTTGGGGATACTCAAAATGGAGAAAAGTAATCACTTGCACACAGAGCAAAACATGCATGTTGACATTTAAGATGCAGTTACTTCTGTTTAAGATTCATGACAGATGCAAATCAAGTTGAAGTAGAAACTAGTTCTGCGTCCTGCTCCTGCTACCAGGCTCAGTATTTTGTCAAACGAACAGAGAAAAAATCTGTTCAAGTATTTGCACCAAGCAGGCTCCAAACTAGTTAAAACTGAAACCTCCTGATTCTGTGGTGTATTGTGTCACCCAAGCCGGTAAGGCTGCACCGCCTGCAGACGCACATTGACAAATAAGAATAAAGTTACTTCCTGAAATTTCTCATCTTCCCTAGGCTGAGTTATCAGCCCGTCATTCAGACATTTCTCCTTCTTACCTATCTGAAACAAGTATCACTGCAGAGATCTTCTTGCACCTCTGGTTACAGCAACCGAGTACCTTTCAATTAAAAATAGATTAAAAATAGTTTTATCGACATTTCTAGGAGCTCTCAAATAGAACAGCCTTCAGCACATTTAGGAAAAAGGCAATGAATAGAAACAACTGCAGAATAGCCCTTCTGTTTCTAGGGGATGTCACTACAGAAAAGTCACTGGAAAGAATGCCTGATTTTGAAGACATTCGAGTCAGTCCACTATAGCTTCAGTGCGATAGTCACCTTCTGCAACAGGATAAGCAGCAGCAGAGGATTGTTCTGAGGGGGTGTTTTCTTCTGTATTCCAAAGCTTTTTTCACTTGCTCTTTAGCTTCTCCTACATAGTCCTCAACATTTTGCATATTTATCTCAATGACATCAAAGGTGTCCGCCTGTTCCTCAACTAGCAGGGCCACCTGCAGAAAGAGCTCGTGAATGTCCTTAATGCGACCTTCTAACTTCACCAGCTCCTTATGACGTGTCTCTATCTCATTCAAGGCTGAGCGAGCCCCCTTAACATCTGACAGGAGATTCTCAGAGAAGACGTCCCACTTGCCTTCCTCAATCATCTCCTCAATCTGGTTGCCAGAAACATCTTTGCCCATAATCTCTAGCTGCCTCTGAATTCGAATCTTGCAATTCTCCCGTTGGTTCATCTCTGTTGCATTGTATTCAAACATAGCTTCCTGAAATGCGTGCATGAGGTCAACGTAGTGGTTCTTCGCTACCCTGGCAATGATAGACATAGCCCCGTATTTTGTTATTGCATCTTCACTGAAATCTCTCATTATCTGGAGTTTCCTGTGGATGCTTTCTCCACGGGCCTTGATGTCTCTGGCAATACAATTTGTATCTCGTTTGATGCTACTAAGACGGCGCATGGAAGTAAGGAAACGGCTGTTTTGCTTTCTGAGCCGCTTGACGTCCTCTTTCAGGTGGTCATTTTCTGTCCGGATGTTCTGTATGTCTTTATGAAGAATTTCCAAGGCATAATCAGTCTCATAAAGGAGAACATCGTGAGGTGAATTTTCATCATCCTCACCATCAGAAAACTGATGGTTGTATAACCTGGCCAATTCACGCAGCTCGTTTAGCCGGTCTTTCATCCTGCTTGTAAAACAGAGGAACAGGAGGAAAGAAGTTTAAAGTAAATAAAATATTGGTTTACAAGGGTTGAAAGTTCATAACTAATAACTACGTCATAGTTATAACTACATAATAGATAACACAACTACATCAAAGATAACCCAAAATACCAGATTTTAAATTTGTTCATGGTATTTTATACAGTGATGGTGTAAGCTAAAATGTCTTGCTAATATTTTTGTTGAAAAAATAGAGTAGGTTGGAATGTACAGACACAGCTGAAGGTTAGAACTTTTGCAAAGAAAAGGGAGGTCTGAAGATAAAGAAGTAATAAATAAGACAATTTGAGGCCTGCTGGCCAGCTTTAAGAGATAACAGAAACAAGAATAAGGTCACAAACCAGAACAAATCAGCACAAGGCCCACACAGTCTCACGATTCCCCTAACAGACTTTTGTGAGCATTCGTGAGCATTGGGGTCAACCAGCGAACACAACGAGGAAGACTATGGATGGCCACTAAAGACCCCTGAAAGACCACAGACTCATTTCATGGCACGTGCGTGAAGGGTATTAGCATATGTATGATAGTTACGGGAAATGTCATGAATATGCAAATGATTTCTCAGAAGTCTAGTGAATATGTATAATTTGAATACTATATAACCTGTGTGATTTTGCACAACGGGCACGCTCATGTTTGCGAAAATATTTGCGTATGTGCCCAGTGCTGCAATAAAGGATGCCTGCTTTCTAAAACTCCAAAACGAGTCTTAGAGAGTTCTTCGACCGGCTTTTACGGTAACAATGGATCTCAGATTTAAAACTGGTGGCTAGAACACTCTTCTAGAAACTACAAAGCTTAGAAGCTAAAAACGTGCAAGAAAGAAGACAACAAATCCTGAAGACAAATCCAAGAGAATAAGAAGACAATCCCAAACCCCTCAAAAATGCCAGTATTTCACTTGAAGAAAAAAACAAACTCTTGAGAAAGTGATAGGAAGACTTCAGCTATCAGTATATGTACCCCTGTTAGTAACTAACACTTCCCACCACTTCTCACTAGAGAAATCTCTTGTAGATCTTGACCCTTCATTACATCAACTGCCCCAAATGTCACAGGTCCTCTGTCATTCTAAGCTTGCTTTTCCTGGGAGAAGAGTAAGAAGCCTCTCAGAAACAGAAATGGCATTTACCAGTACAGTTGGACAAGTTTTGAAAATTGGTGTGGAAAGTTTCAAGATAGAAAAAAAAAAAATAAAAGGAAAGGAAAGGGAAGTGTAGGGTCTCCAGATGCTATCATTGACCATAGTGTACCAGGTGTCAATCAAGACAACATAGCCAGCAGCATTTTGTGAGTAAAACCATCCATCAAACTCTTTCGTACGATGGAAACATCCTACTGAAGGACTGAAGCAAAACCATTGTTACAGATCGGGATCTGTTTTCTATGTGTTTGCCTCAGGTGTACTTAACTACAAATTTCATTAAAAAGCCACAGAATGAGTAATCTGTAAAACCAGTTATGTGGCAACAAACCGTAAGTCTCCTATAAGTATGTTGTTTACTTGAAACTCTAGATCTAAAGTCTTTGCAGAAAGTGAAATCTGAAAGCCTCAGCAAGAACCCTGCACCAAGTGTTGCAGCAAGCAGGAAACTGAAAATTTCCCATCACAAAAGCTGTACATTCCATGACCTCATTTAAATTAATAAGAAAGAGAGCCAAGTCAAGAAGCATCACCAAGCAGGACATCTCCAGATCTGCGTGTCTGGAGGATTGATTTTTGTTTTTCCAGGAATTAAAAGTATCTTCACGGTATTTACAAATATGCTATCCAGTGTGAATGGCTCATCCCTTCATAGGATCATCAGTTATTCCCAGGTTAGGAAAAGTCACATGTGTTCATACCCAGTATAATGGGCCTAGATCTAATGTGAATTAAAACTGCAAATTTATAATTCGTTTCATGGGATTGTTAGGTGTGTTAAAGATGTTAGCGAGAAGATGGGAAAGATTCTATCATAGGCACAGCCTCTTGGGCTCGTATAGTTCACTGGGGGTATATACTGGTCTCGAGAAGTGTCCTGATTAGGGTGACACTTACATTGAAGCAAAAAAGTGACTTTCAACTTAAACCAATTCTTTTACAAGCAGTGTAAACCAAGAAAGTCCATTAGTATCCTGAGAGAAGAGCTTTCATTCAGGAATCCACACATGTAAGAGAATTGTTTGAATTTAAAACATTAGCCACATTGATTCAACTCAATCATATAGAGAAGTCTTTAGGAAATGAAAGGTTTTCCACCTCCTCCCTCAGCAATAATAAAATCAAGACTTTCACCTCATGCCAGAACATCAAGATGAAAAAATTCCCATCTAAATGGAAAAAAAAATGTATGGTGCAGCTTAAAAGTCCGGTTTACTTGGCTTTAAAACTGTATGGCCAAGTTTGCCTAGAGACACTGAGATGGCAAGAACATCTTTTCTAGACAGTATGGTGGAAAGGGAACAAACAAAGGCATCTAGCAATCTCAGGATTATTTAGAGCTCTTCTAATCACTAACTGTTTCTGAGATGCTTTTCACCTGAAATGCAGACGTGGCTCTGAAAACCAGTCACATTGCTCGTCTGACTGCATTCCTGACTCTTACTGGCTTCCCTAGAGTTGATGATCCTCCTGCTTCTAGTCTGATCCTTGAACTGCGGTGTGTTGTGTTCAGCAGTTTATTCTTTTTGTGTTTAGCACTTACATTTGGTGTTAAAAAATCAAACAATGTATTTTATGACTTTAAAATTACAATCCACAGCAGCAAAGTGCCACTCATTTAAACTAAATCATGTGTTTGTAGGACTGTTGCCTTTGTGCTTACCATTCCTTGAACTTGAGAAAAACTAAATTTCATCAGCCTTCCACTGAGCAGACTGACAACTGGCTCAACAATAATTACATTTTATTTTTTGTGCTTGACAAAGAAAACACAAACAGAAAACCACACTGAGTAAGAACTCCTGCATAATAAACTCCTAATTTTGTAGGAATAGGCCTACCCTTCCTTCACCCCACCCTCAAAAGTATAGCTTGCAATTTGTCTTTCTCACCCACAACTATTTTAAAGTTTAGATAAAATAAAAATAGGAAGAAATGGAGAAGAAAATACATGGTAATTCACAGCATGAAAGTACTACTGCTGTATTAAGTTCACGTCTATACTAATTCTGCAGCATGTCTCTAAAAATATTGCTAATTTTTTAACACAACACGAAAGGTTAAAAAGTCAAGCATTAAAGGAAGAGTAAGGAGCTGTCAAGTGTGGCCTCAGATTGCACCACGATGTTGCGTGCACACAGGAAGATCATGCAATTAAACACTGGCCTATGTCCTATCACTTCCACCAAGTCTCTGCCTACAGTCTGTGTGTGTTGAATAAAAATTGTACAATGTGAAATTTAATACTCGTCATTCAGTTCATGGACAGATATCTCATTTACTATGTTCATTACTGTTCATTTTCTTGGGGATTTCCCCTGTGAAATCCCTGGAAAGCTCCATAAACTTGTAACAGTCTTTTGGGGGAGGGCAGATCTAACAGCCCCATCCACGGACACAGGTTTCAGACCGGAGTGATTAAGGACAACACTATCACTCTTGATGAGTTATGATGCCCACTTGAGACACAGTTCTTTGTACCTGATACGTTCAGAAGTCAGCTCCTTCTAACTTCGGTCACTGCTGCAAGCCTCAGGCACTTTGCTGAGTAAGACTGCGAAGTAACAAGCTGGACATCAGTGAACGAACACAGGGATCGAGGCCACTCGTGAGAACCTCATCTCCTATGATCTGTACAGCATCGCCCACGATCTCCGTGATCCAGCAGATCCAGTAGAATCCAATTCTAAATGTGAACAGAGAGAACAAATTACGGTTGTGCTGATGATCTCCAACCTCAGGTTTCGCAGTTTCCGAGTGCTTAGCTCTAAAAGCCTACACAGCCTGACTTCATAGTCCTGCAAAATCAGGGACTTTTTGATATCATCTTTCATCCTCCCCGAGCCCTGTCGTTTTCTCTCTGTTTCTGAAGTGCATCACCTCGCCTGCTTCCCACTTCATCTTCACATTTTCAAGATGCTCTTTATCCACACATCCTGCCTGGGCAGGATGGAGGACAGGAAGAGAATGACTGTCTGTATTTCAACATCATATGAGGCCGCAAGCACCCCAAACTGCAGAGGACACCTATTCAGCTTTATGCCAGAACACGCTCAATTACTCTGTAGGTTAGCACTTGTAATATTTGGCCAGAGATCTGTGAGGTTCAAGAAAATGTTTAGATTTCAGCTTTCCTGAGCACCTTTTGCTAAAGGAACACAGTAAATTTATTTGGGGCATTTGCAAACTGCTGCTTTGAGAGACTCACAATTTGGCAAAGTTTTAGGATTTTTTCATAAGGAACACAGCAGGCTCAAATGCAACGTGACCGCAGAGGTCTTTCATCATTTCAGATTCCCATTTCAAACAAAGGGAAACCAGATCTTCCCAAGAGAGGACAATAACTTCTAAGCACTCCTTCGACGGTGTCAGGGACAGAACAGACGCTAAAGAGCTGAAACAAATGAAGAAACAAGCATGGGAGAGTGGGAAGTGGGGGGAAGCCATTTGAAAGAATTCAGCTTAACGGATCAACATTTAGAAAAGTTAACCTCCTTTATCAGATGCTGTTGTTACGCAGTGAAGTTTGCATCTACTTACAGGTTGATAGCATCATTTGTAATTAAACCAGCAATATATTAATACATAGCACATTAGTAGTTGTTAGGGATAGCCTCAGCACTCATTCTTTAAAATGAGGAGCTGTCTCTCCGTTATTATAGCGCCTGCTGCAGAAATAGAAGCTGGGCTCCCTGGCTAGACAGCACCTCTGCAGAAAAGGACCTTGGTGTGCTGGTGGACATCAAGTTGAACATGAGTCAGCAATGCACCCTTGTGGCAAGGAGGCCAACAGCATCCTGGGCTGGAGTAGCAAAAGTGGTGGAGGGAAATGACCTCGACCGAATGACACTAGAGAGTCCACATGCGGAGTGCTGTGTGGTGCTGGGGCTCCCCAGTGCCAGAGATATGGACACACTGGGGTGAGTCCAGGGGAGGCCACCAAGACGGTCGGAGGTATGAGGAGAGGCTGAGAGATGGGAATGTTCAGCCTGAAAAACACGACGCTCAACAGAGATCTTCTTGCTGTCACCAACTGCGTAACGCAAGGGTAGACTCTTCACGGAGATGTACGGTGACAGCACAAGAGGCAACAGACCCAACTGGAAACAAGGGAAAAGCCAGCCAGACAGTAGAGGGGAAAAAAGGAAAAAAAAAACCCAAACTTTCAGAAACACTGGAAAAGGTGTGCAAAGAAGTTTTGGAACCTGCATCCTTGAAGATACTCACTGCACGTGGCTCTCAGCAACCTGAACTACCTGTGTGTGTTTTGAGAAGGGCTGGATTAGATGACCCCCAAAGATCCAGTCTAAATTGTACTAGCACCCAGCCTTAGGTCAAAAGTTTGCTAATTTGAACATGAGTGCTAAATATATTCAACTGTTTGCACAGGTTTATTTAAGATACATCTAACACGTTAGAATATTAAGACACCAACTGCTCTGCACTCTGGAGTTACAGCCCCAAGAGTATAAAGACCTTAAGAGTGTGTGTTTTAATAGATTAGCTGTCATTTTGATTTTTCTTTAAAAAAACACCATGTCTATTCAAATAGGAACATGTACTTCCATGTTTGTATTTTTGGGCTAGATAAATCTCTCCTTGTAAAAATCAAGTACCTTCTGCAGTCCATCATGGTGCGTACAGCCAAACACACACTCACACACACAGGAAATACAGGCCAGGTAATGACTGCAGAGGTTACAACTTTGAAGCCAGATACTCACCGAGTACAGTCAGCTGAGGACATGTTCAGTACTCATCTCTTCAGGTTACCATGCTACTTCTTGGTATTAATCACCACAATGACTAGCTTTCCCGTGATGCATGCGAATGACGCAAGCTGTCCTGTCGCAATAAGGCTGCAGCCCCACACAACTCTGCATGACGGGATTTCAGACAGGAAAGGAAATACACTCTGAAGATCAAAAACTGTGCATACGCATAAACCCCGTTTCTGTTAGACCCATATACATACAAATAGGAGTCCTGCATATCGTATTTCCATTGCTGTGCTAATGTTCTGCAGCCTGTTAGCGACGTAGAAATAACTTCAGGATGAAAAGTTATTTCTAAAGAAACAAACGAGTTGCACACCTGTATTTATTTCAGCTTTAACATTTGTATATCCACATCACTGAGTTTGGGGACAAACGGTGAAATAAAGCAGCAGTTTCAGCACAGCATCCATATTTCACCACCAGCAGCTGGGAAGGAAGCCAGTATAAATTTTTTCTTTTTACAGCATTCATAAAAGGCAGCTGCTAGTTAATGGCAGCTTGTGGATTACCAAAAGTCTAGTCAGTAATGTTTTCAGCCTTGAGTAGGACCTTACAAGACAAAGCTTTTACTTCAGTTGAAGTGGCCTATTTGAGGAACGGCAGATATTTCAAAAGAAACCAGTTAAAAATCATTTCTATCAGCAGTTCTTCTCTCCCTCAGAAGGTAAAAGTCCTTTTGTGCTCCACTATGAGCCCACGTGGCTCATCCCATCTCTGAATGCCATGTCCTCTGGGTTGCATGACATGTAACCCAGGAAACAAGTGGTGAACAATTAGGAAATGACCTGCTCTGAGGCAGAATTACTTCACAGCCAGTGTGCATCAGCACATTCCAGTAACTTCCCATACTGCTTGCAGAGGATGCAGTATTGATGGAAATCCACTCAAATGGACTGGCAGAGTCAAACACAGTCCATTAAAAGGCAAATAGCTTGCTGCTGTTGCACAAAAATGCAAGTCATGTATAGGTAAAAGAAGCAGCTGGCGCCTTTCACTTAAGAGTTGGAGTCTCAGATTTAATCATAACTTTCTAGTATCTTTCTGTTTTGGAAACAACTGCCTTAGAACAGATTTAATATTTTTGCCTGGTAACTGTAGTCCAGTAATAGATCTAACAATATTCATTAACTTGGAAAACAGACTATTGTTTACAATAGGTTTTCCGCTTTCCAAAAGAGCTTTTAATTGACTCAGAGCGGAGTGCTAGTCATCTTTTCAGACCAAATTCCCTGTCTCCCCAGTCGTGTCCATCACTGGTGGAACAGCAGGCTTGAACTTCTCAAATCATTCCTCTTTTTTCTTGCTCCTCATCTATAAAGGCTCGAGGAAACACCAAAAATCATAATCTAATGATTAGGACAGTTTGCCTTCTCAAGCTGTTTTAAGATCACATCTGTATATTAACTCCAATATTAACAACTATGGCAGAGATCAGCATTTCAAAATCTTTTTGTGGCCGCACTGAAGGGAAGTTATCTTCTCTGGAGTTTCTTGGATTGGGCAATGTTTAAAAATAGACAAAATGTATTCAGGATTGAAAATACATCAGTTAACACAGAACATCAGTTACAAAACTACCGAAATCCAGCAAGAAACCGCAAAGGTATCTGAACACTATTAGACACTACCCACTTCATATTGTAGTTCTGTGTACAGCAGAACACCTCCTTTATACTTTCAGTCACTCTAGTGAGAAGCGTACGCAGTTGCAAATGTCTCAGGGCAGTTTTGTTTGTTTTGTTTTTTTTTTTCAAAAACTTGCATAAGCATCAACTTTGTTTGCACCAAACCAAGTTACTTATTACAAGCCGGTATATTCAGAGAAGCAGAGATGGCTCCATTCTTTGCAGGCTATTTCTGCACTTTTCAGAATCTCCAAGTCTACAGTGGTTCCTTTCCTACCATAAAGGCTAAGAAAGGCCTAGGAGAAAAAAAATGAACATTTAAATAATTTGTTGCCTCTAACTCAAAGCAATGAAGCAACAATTGCTTGAAAGCTGACAGCTTTGGAGGTTCTTCAGCTCATCCTAGTTTCTTTACCAGTATTCAATCTCTTCAACATAAAGTAACCCATAGCCTATTACAATACGCTCATCAGCACATTATAAATTCGAGAATGTAGGGTGCGCTTCATACTTTCCAGAGGTATTCAGTAAAGTTAACCATCCTGGTGTTTTCCATAGACTGGTTATCAGTTTTCCAGACATCAGTATCAAAACTAGGAGATGTTGCTGGCATGCACTAAAGGCATACATAATATGCATTGCATTTATCACTTATTTATCATAAAACTGACAAAAAAATTGAAGTTTTAACTTGTTATTACAGAGTAGCACATGTTATGTAAACATTATTCTTGCATTGGAGAGCACAGCTTGTTCTATATAAGTTGACTACTACTATTTACTTGGTTGTCTAAATTTTCACTGGAGACCTGTGGATCGCCACTGACAAATTTTCAATCCTGGATAGACAATAAAATGGATTCTCAGAATCTCATCTTGACATTTTTCTCACAAATCATTCTAATGAGCAATTGTAACTAGATTTGGTGTTGTTTGGCTGGGAGGGGGTGGGTTGTTGTACCAGAATCACAGAATGGTAGGGGTTGGAAGGGACCTCTGGAGACCATCTAGTCCAACCCCCCTGCTAAAGCAGGTTTGCCTAGAGCAGGTTGCACAGGAACGCATCCAGGTGGATTTTGAGTATCTCCAGAGAAGGAGACTCCACAGCCTCTCTGGGCAGCCTGTTCCAGTGCTCTGGCATCCTCACAGTAAAGAAGTTCCTCCTCATGTTCAAGTGGAACTGCCTGGGCTCCAGTTTGTGCCCGATGCCCCTTGTCCTGTTGCTGGGCACCACCGAAAAGAGTCTGGCCCTGTCCTCTTGACACCCACCCTTTAG
>VZSC01010140.1:152313-202306 GCA_013398225.1 Steatornis caripensis
GGGGGGGGGGGAAATTTGCATAGCGGCGCCCCGCCCCTTCAGGGCTGTCAATCACCGCCATCGAGGGGCTGGTGGCGAGACGGCGGCGCGCGTCCCCGCCGTGCCGCCTTCCGCCTCCTCCTGCTCCGTGCCCTGGCGGCGGGGCATTACGGCTTTGGTCAAACACTTATAGTCACTTTAAATGTATCTTCCAAATCCCACTGGTAAATACACATAGAAATACCCGTGCATCCGTACCTGTCTAACTTTAAAAAAGGATATCTCTTCCAATTATTTGGTCAGACATGGTTTGAAATTTGTCCCGCGTTTGCTGAAGCAGTGTCTGCACCTAACAGAAAGGAAAAAAAGAAACCTGTTTTGTTTTCACTGAAGGGTTTGTTACACTATTTAATCTCATGCGACGAGGTAACTACAATGTTCCCTTCATTGCTGAGCTCAACCGTGCACCGGCTTTGCAGTATAATTCCGTATTTAAGTAACACATCTTCACATACATACATGTACACACAGGTGAACCAAGGCTCACAGTAAATATTTTTAAGATCTAGAAAATGCCTGCGTGCCACAACCAGGACAAAACCCACAACAGCTGCTTCCAGCATGCTGTGTTAACCACAGGACGACACTTTTCGGGATCAGAGTAACGGCCTTCCTCTCCCCGCTCCCAGCCCGCTCGTGTCTTTGCCTCCCTCCCCGTGGACACCCCTGCCCTTTCTTGCCCTCGCCTCCCCCCCAGGAAGCGGGGGCTTTCCGACCCCCGCCGCCCGGCCGCAAAGGGGCTGACAGGGCGGCTTGGGGCCACGGTGGAGTCCGGGATGGGCAGAGGGCAAAGGCTGAGGGGTCGTGCGGGCTAAGGCCAAGGAGGGAGCTCACTGCTGTGGGATGCAGNTCCCTCCCCGTGGACCCCCCTGCCCTTTCTTGCCCTCGCCTCCCCCCCAGGAAGCGGGGGCTTTCCGACCCCCGCCGCCCGGCCGCAAAGGGGCTGACAGGGCGGCTTGGGGCCACGGTGGAGTCCGGGATGGGCAGAGGGCAAAGGCTGAGGGGTCGTGCGGGCTAAGGCCAAGGAGGGAGCTCACTGCTGTGGGATGCAGCAATGTCTGTGCCGTCCTGCCGGGCTGAGCCTCGCGTGATGAAACGGGACGGCAAGGGAGCTTCAGGAACGTAAATTAAACAGGTTGCTGCTGCTCCATGTGCGCAGGAGGAGGGGTGCTCTTGGCGTGGTGCTGCATGGTGAGGGTCAAATTCAGCCCATTTTTGGGCGGTGACTTTGACTCTAATAACTTTGACTGTTCCTGGAAAAAAACCCACCTGCCCCATCATTCTAACGTAAAAGAACCCAATAAAAATTAGGTCACAGTTGTTAATACATGCTAAGAACACACATAAACAAGCCACACAAGTAGTTACAGAGGTTGTTCAAGTCTTTCTGCAATAGGAAGTTTTTTATTTTCTTGAACACCTTGAACACTTATTTGGGTGTACTACCTGAGCACAAAAAATTCAAGATAATTTGAATTGGAAGATTTTAAATGATAGAAGTTACTTCTTTTTGCTGGTGCCAGGGAGGAGCTGAAAGAGCATTTGTTCTTTCCTGAGCCACTGTCAGTTACAATAAGGCTCCAAAATTTGTCTCACCTTGCATCGACCCCATCCTGGGCGTACAGAGAGAAAACTCTGTCATGATGGAGACTGTTGTGGAAACATACAAAGCTTCCTCCCTCTTTATTCCCTATGCTGTTGCTGTGTAAGGAAGAAAACTTAAGCGGTAGGTAAATACTTGAGGTTTTATGGTTAACATTCAGTTAAAAATATATCTGATAGAGTGGCTCTTTCTACTTGAAGAAAAAGTTTAAATAATCCAAGACCGTACTCCAGGGTTCTTCCACGTGGAGTCTTTGCTGGGGTTTTTCTCTTAGACCTCAATTCTGGAGCTGAATTTAGCTAGGTGGGTCTCATTGGTCCTCTAAAACTGCTTGAAGGCGTTGAATCATGAGTGGGTTTTCTCTCGGTTTCCTAGCTGCTGCTTTGTGAGACCAGCTACAGCATCCCCAAGGCTAGAGCAGATGGCTTTCTCTCTGCTGCTGGATCGCAGAAAGCAAATGGGCCTTTAGCGTTGCTGGTGCAAGAGGAGCTGAAAATAAAGCTGCCTGTTAATGTCACTTCATGGGTAATCAAAGATATAGGCTGCTTTGTATGGCATGGAACAACAATTACAAATTAACCTGCTGGTGTTACAGCACAAGCAAAGCTATGGGTGCGTTGACTGATGTGCGTGACGACCCAGTCAGGAACAAAATGCTCATCTAGAAACATCTGGTATCTTCCAGCTAATTTGTCAGGAGGGTATGGAAGACCAAACAGATGAGTGGCAACTCTCCTCTGCTTTGGGAGACTTCAGTTACAATTTCAGTAGCTGAGTAGCAGGCAAGGTAGCAATATCATTAAATTCTTCACCTTCTAAGAAAGGAAACGGAGAGTGAGAGGACTTCATTATTTCTGTAAGTTTTGTCACTTAGATTAGATGAGGTTAAAGAAGGTTGAAAGATTTCAGAGACAGCTAGCTAATTAGCTGCATGATGAATAGGTAGCTAAAAAAATTCACCGTTGACAAACAAGGGCCCTGAAGTGCTTGAGCATGTTATGTTGTTAGAGCCTACTAAGGGTGCCCGTTTGCACAGTGTTACGAGAAACAAAGCCAGCTAAGTCATATGAAAATATTGTCGTGTCATCGTACATACGGACGACATTGGTTTTGGATTATTATGCTCATTTCAGTCACTTTTGAAATAACACGAACAGTGTAGATGATTGGTAATGAAAATGATTAGACAGAGAAAAGTGACTTGCCCATAGAAGAGATTTAAAATTTTCAGTCTTGTCATTTTATCCTCGCCTGAGTCCTGAGCAGCATTACATGTAAAGCTAGAAAGGTAGCAAAGTAATTTTTTTCCACTTTGTATTATCTCTCATTATATGAGAGACATTTAATGAAAAATTATCATTCATCAGTGAAAGGAAGCACTCTGTTTACACAGATAAAGGCCAAATTCTTTAGTGCAGGCATCACTGATGCCAATAATTTTTTTAAAGCGGGTTGGGCAACGTAATGGTCAAATCATGTGGAGGCAGGAAGCCTCCCTTTTAGTTCTTTTTTTCTCTGAAGAGCTTTTTTTTTTCTTAAAGATTTCGAATCTTGACCTACATTTTGAGTGATGGCTTTTGATGAGCCACATTTTACTTCCAATTCCCTCATCTCTAGAAAGAGGAAAGGCGTAATTACTTTCAGTGCTCATAAATGTGTAATGAAAGGTAATATATAAACAATTTGGAGTCTCATGTAGGTTAAAATACCTCGCGGGTGTCTAGCAGTTCCAGGACACTCCACAGAGCAGAGGGACTGTCCTTGCGAGGGAGAGCTTTTGCCTCTCTGCTCTGGTGCCTGATGCTTCTAACCAGGTTGCCTACCAGGGTAATCATGGAGTAGCCTGATCGAGTTTCTTCCAAAGCCCAAGAAATTAGAGATCACGTGGATGCAGGCTTCTCTTTGTTACCACTTACTGAGACCTCAGGGCATCTGAGGGAGTTCTGGAGATCTCAGTTTTGGCCACTTGTATTTACACTTCCAATTCCCCGTGCTAATCTACCATACAGAAATACCCCTACGTTTGTCTTGAGTTTACCCGTGTGTACATAACAGTTCACAACCACAACATTGGTACTAATTTCAAATATGGAGTCATAGTGTTGTCGATCTATAATAACTGACACTTGTGAAACTTTTAGCTAAAAGTAAAGCAAATTGCTACAGGTCCAGTTCTGTAGCACAGAGCCAGCTCTCAGAGACGTATAAAATCCACATACGATTTTCTGGATGCGCAGTACCAATGAGCCTCTTGTAAGCTAGAATCAGGTCTGATGTAATCTAGCACACTTTGATTCAATGAAATTACCGTCTCATGGTCCTGGACAAATGACTTTGTATTAATATCAACTTTTTTTTTCTTTTTAACCTCACCCACCATTAAGTGCTCCTGAAATTAAATGTTTTATCAATTTCCAAGGTGAGCGGAGGGAGACAGTGACAGACTGATGCTAGGAAATTCTTTCACTGTATTCATTTACTAGGGAAACTGAATCTTCAGCTGCAGTACTTCCACTTACTTGAATAAGTTCCACCAAACACTCCTGCTCTGAGTCTTTCATGTTTCCTTGTAGCCTCTGGCAAAAAGTACTGATATTACAGAACAGCGTCTTCACTAAATGTTGCTGATGTAGAGAGATCTGCTTTGGTTCCATGAGGAACAGACTGCTGAAAAGAATTCAGAAGCCAAGTGTTTCCACAGCTTGCTAAATCCACCTCAATTCTTTGTTGAAGCCCCTGGAATTATTTGGATTTAAGAAGGATAGCATACTGGTCTATGTATTGAGTCCTCCAGATGTTTTTCTTTTTGCTTTCCTTTTCTCTCCTTCATTAGGAAGGGAAGAAGACTGTTAGAAAGCAATGGCATGCTGAAAGCTATACAGACATAATTGCTGCGGAGCCAGGGGATGCCTGTGCTAGGGCCGTCTCTCTTGCTTACTTAGGAAAAGATTTAACATTCTTCTCCAATTATGCCTGAAAGGCGTGCGAAGCCAGCCCGGAGTGTAATGCCCTTGAATTCCTTGCAAACCACAACTTGGCACCTGTGAGCTCGAGTGGCTTTGAAGGTTCATTAGCCATACATGAGTTCTTAAAGAGCTGCAAATCTAGTTAGGGTTGTATTAGGTGCCAGATTGGACAGACTGGAAGTAGTCCTGGGACTTTGGTTGACTCAGGAGGTGACGACAGGTGCCAGCATGTTTTATTAAGCTAGTAACCAGTAAATGAACAAATGCAAAATGTTTTCACATAATGGATGTAAACAAGCATAGTTAACTGGAGCTGATGGAACAATACTGATTTCTGGGAGCTGAAGGCTTGGTTGATTATCAAGTATTAGCAAGTAAGCCACTGGATTTCTGTGATGCTGTCACAACTTTTGAATGCAAGAGTACAGACCTTATGTATAACATGACAAGGATGCTGTCACATCAGCTGGCCTAATGGCAAGTATTACCTAACCCTATTTCTACACTTCAGTAAAAACATCTGTTCTAACTCCTGTCATCAGACAGGAGAGAGGTGTCTCTTCTGTACAATTGCACGCCCATAGATAAGAGCAGTTAGCTTCTGCACCACAGGGAGCACTTTGTAACCTGGCAGAGCAGAGACAAGGACATCTTTATGACAGCCAAATGACAGGCATCAAAAAGCCAGGCCAGGATGACGCATAGAAGGTGCTCAGATTTGGGTATAGCCCCAGTAACAGCAGATTCTAGGGGCAAGTTCGTATTGCCAAAAACTACATGCCCTGTTTTTCCCTCATCACTACTCTCTGAGCAGCAAGTGGCCAGGCTTTATATCAGGTGTGAAGGGAGAAGTACCCAAGGGGTAAGAACATCCAGGGGTTAAAAGCCTTAGAAGGCTTAGAAGGGTGTGGTAAAGAATAAATAGGCCTTCACAAAGAGAGCCATTCGATAATGAGAATATTTCCACAGCTTTTCAGAGCATCCTTTTCAAATCAAATCATTAGTCATTCAGAGAAAAGGTGTTGTTTTCTAAAACCCACTGAATTTTGATGAAACAGAACAATTCTATCCTAGAATCATGTGAGCATAAATTTTACACAGCCGTGTTGATGGATCACCTTATTCATGTGGCCACTGCTTTTCAACAAGCAATGTAACACCATTCACCCAGAAAGGTGCGGGGAGCCTGCAAAACTGCATGGCGTGTTCCCTTACGACGTGGGCTACCTGCCTTTGAAGGCATGCTGCACGACTGGAAACCTTTCAGGTGGCTTTGTGGCTAGACCTAAAATCTTTGTAGTAGACCTACCCAAGGGTTGCGCGGTAATGATGTGTTACAGACCTAAGAAGAAAAAGAATAGCTTTTTGGTTAGCTGAAGGTGAGGGAAATATCATTTGGGATCATTTAGCTGGGAATACACAGCCAGGGAGCAATACATTTCACAGCCCGGTCATGACCAGTTGGTGCCCAGAGTCATCCATGGATGGCAAGGCAGATGGTGTATAGGCAAGTTATAAATGACACAGTAACTGCATGACAGATTTCCACGGAATGAAACAAAGTCATTGTCAATGTTTGTATTTTACAGGGCAGTGTTTTAGCTAGAAAAAGCTAAAAATTAATGGTACCTGTCAAGGTAGAGGAGTATTCGTCAAACAACTTGCAAAACTTACCTGAGGAAAGTGAAGGCTTGTGTTTTATCTTTTAAACCTGTCTGTTGACCGTGGCAAGTATCCCAGGATTCTGGGAGGCACCTGCTATCCACCACACTTGAAGCCTCATAGTTAAGAAATGCAAAGGTAGAAAGTACTGGGGGCGCTGAGTAGCTTTACTGTAATGCCACAGGAGCCCACAGGTCTCCCCTCATTTACCCCTGTCATGGAGTATCTCTATACAGAAAGCATCTATACATGAAAGCGAGTAAGGCAGAGGGCAACTTAATACCTGCACTGTTTTTATAAAGACAAAGCTTTTGATGGATGCAGCTGCCTTGATGGTTCGTTACAGAAAGACCAAATTTGCTGGAGTGCTGGGTGTGTCCCAGCCGCTGCCAGCCCTGCCCGGCCAGCTCTGCGCTCGGAGGCAGTGACAGGTGAGAGAGACTCTGTGGCAGCCAAAGTGGACAGTCATATTTTCATGTGAAGCAACTATTAAGTTCCAGTTAATTGACTGTGCATCCATCAGGATGGAGCTTGGCATAGGCACTCTTACACGGATCCCTTAACGTCTGGATCTTTGAAAGCGTCAAAGCATGGCCTTTCCATTTGCTCAATTCATAGCCAAGTGACCAGCCAAGAGGGAAGTTCCAACACATGAACCAAAATCAGAGCACGCAGCCTCTGTTCCAATTTATCAACCTAGAGAATTATTCGGTCTAAAAAATGTGGGGCTTATATATGTACTTTACAAGTACCATCTCTGTGTAAGTTGTGTGTTACTATGGCAGATAGGGAGGACTGCACTGTGCATATGGACCCAGTTCTTATTTCTTCCTTGTACTTTCACCTTCAGCGATGCAACCTATCCCGGCTGTGCCTCTTTTTTAAAGCAGCATAAATATCTGCTGGGAGTAATTCAGGTATGGCTGATTTTAAGCTGAGGTGGGCAATGGATTAGATTACCTCTTGAAACTCATTTTAGCCTCATTTTCTAAATCTTATTAAAAGGTGTTAAGATGTACTTAAATACTTATTAAAATACAAAACAATAAAATACAGTAAAATGTAAAACTACAGCTTCAGATGGGGTAAGTCAGTTCTCTGAAACTCAAGTCAACGGTTGATAGCATGTATTTCTTATCAAGCTAATAAACAGTTACAATGACATGGTGAGATTTTGACAGATTACAGAAAATCTGTTATGAATATCATATTCAAAAAATTATAAGGTAAATCAAGTAGCTGTACTTTTAATCCTGAGAAGTGAATTCACATATCTTTTTACTGAAAGAAAATTGTTTCTGGAAAGATACATCATCTAATATACATTTGTACTACGCCTAACAATGTAAGCCTCGTTTCCTTTACACTACCTGGCCTTGAACCATTTGTTTTACTGTAAACCTGGCAGCCCATAATGGCAGTGTTACACACGTATCAGTAGGAAGGGTGTTAAATACAGTTTCTGTCTTAGAGAATAATTTTTTACAACATGATAAATAAAAGAAAACCCAACTAATGTATAATCATGCAAGAGAAGATCCTACGTAAATAATAATTTAAAATACTCTTCACATTTAGTATTAACTGTACAGCATATAGAAGTGCTNTGATAACTGCCAGTGTTACACACGTATCAGTAGGAAGGATGTTAAATACAGTTTCTGTCTTAGCGAATAATTTTTTACAACATGATAAATAAAAGAAAACCCAACTAATGTATAATTATGCAAGAGAAGATCCTACGTAAATAATANCCATAATGGCAGTGTTACACACGTATCAGTAGGAAGGGTGTTAAATACAGTTTCTGTCTTAGAGAATAATTTTTTACAACATGATAAATAAAAGAAAACCCAACTAATGTATAATCATGCAAGAGAAGATCCTACGTAAATAATAATTTAAAATACTCTTCACATTTAGTATTAACTGTACAGCATATAGAAGTGCTGTAAATACCAATTTGGTGTGGATTTAAAATCAAGTATAGCTTAACCCAACAATTCAACAACAAATAAACAAAATTAATCTCCTGAAATACTTGGTTAAAAATATTTGTTCAAAGTTCACCAATAATCAGTACTCATAATACATGAAGGGAAGCAAATCTATACTTCATTTCCATTCCACATAACACACTGAATACCTGCATATAAATTTTCATATGTTCACTACCTGAAGATGACAGGAGATAGACACGTCAATTTGTGATGAAAAATACTTCTATTATATAACACAGCAAGAAAATTTTCCAACTGATGTTTGAAATCTTGCCATAGTTGCAGTTTTAGTGACAGTTAAATTAATTACATATAAGATAATCCTTCTTTACTGAGACTTTTTCGCTCCCTTCATTCCTCAAGGGGGTCAGGTCACCTGCTCAATTCCTGCTGTGCAATCCTCTCCTTTAAACCCTATAGCAAACGTGGGGCAGAAAAAAAACGCACTGAGATGACCAATTCCCTACACTTCCATCTCCAGCCACCTTGGAATATACAGTTTTCTTAAGGTTACTCCATTACCTGTATGTCTCTGTTCCTCTGTTTCCCTCTGACTGGATTCTCCACATAGGATTTAGCCCATTTAACCTGCTCACAGAGAAGATCATAATTACTCTTGCAATTTCAGTATCACAGCCAATTTGTGGGGCTACTCGGGTCGGTGAGAATGTATGGATGTGAGGTTTAGAAACCTTAGTAAGGTTCTCTCTGCTGCCTTACACTTTGCTTACTCTTGGGAAAGAGCAAGCAGATAAATAACCCTCCCTGTTGCTTTAAAGCTACATAACCCAGAAAGTACATCATAGGTATAGGAAGAGTTCTTGCTCCCTTTCCTTTCCCCTTCCCAAGTTTTGGGATTCCCAGTATGAAGGGGATGTAGATGAACTTGACCGAGTCCAGCAGAGAGTCGCCAAGGTGGCCAGAGGGTTGGAGTGCTGTGAGGAGAGGCTGATGGAACTGGGCCTGCTTAGGCCAGGGAAGAAAAGATTTAGGGGACCTAACAGCAGCCTTAAAGTACTGAAGAGATTACTGACATAACACAAGGGTATGGCAGGAGAATGAGAAACAATGCTCATAAAATGAGATAGGGCAGGTTCCAATAGGATATAAAGGAAAATTCCCCACTACGAGGGCGATGAAGCGTTGGAACAGGAGATTGCCTGGAGAAGTTGTGGAATCTTTGTTCTTGGAGATTTTCAAGACCCGGCTGGACAAAGCCCAGAGATTCCTGGTCAGAAATCAGGCTGAGTCTGCTTTGAGCAGGAAATTGGACGAAATAACTCCCTGAGGTCTCTTCTAATCTGTGATTCTAATGTGGTCCGAAACAGCTGTGGAGGCCAGATCTTGGTGCCGAAAGATGCCTCTAAATAGGAAGCCCTTAAATCCCACATGCGGCAGTGCAAGAGCAGCCAGAATCCCCATCTAGTGCCTGTTACTGCATGAACAGTGCCTAACACAGGCTTGTTAGCTGCTACAGCGAAGCCAGCTCTTTCTTCATTAGTCAGCATGCTCACTGCAACACACCTACCTTTCATTTTAATCTTGGTTACCAATCTGCCGAGTTTATTTTCCAGAGATTCGTTGTTTCTAATGATACATTACTGCAGTTCAACCGTTTGTAGCTTTCTTTGAAAACAACTCTGTCTTCGTTCAGGTGTCTGGGTAGGAGCAATCTACCTGCACTCTGCCTGTCGGTGCGACACGTCACGCACGCTCGCCTGGCACCAGCTGGTGGCCTCACAGCCTGCATTGCCAAACTCATACCAGATTTGTAGGTGCTGAGGTACATCCAGGCTGTTTGTGACTTAGTCAAAGAATTTTAGCAGGCAGTTTAACAAGTGTTTGCAGTATATTACAAGTCATAAGACAGATCGATTAGATGCAAACAAGCACTCTCCAAACTCTCTTACAGACCCAGTAATATGCCCATCAGCCTTCAAACCTGTGCTACATGGAAATTTTCAGAGTCTTATTCCCTGAAGACTAAAGGAGATAGACGTGCCAGTTGTTGAAGGACAACATTTCACTTGCGAGATGATTTTCCAAGTAATGTTAGAAACCCCGCTACGCATGTGGCTTTGGTGACAATTAAGTTGATGGACTGAGCTAGATTTTCAATTTATGTGACAACAATATTAATATTGCATTACATTTATAAACTGTGTTCCACTTCAGGCTCTCTAAACCAATTTGCAAGCAATTACTTTAAAAATACTGCTATGTGTATTGCTACCCATGTATTATAGATGGGAAAGAAATCACGGAAAGTGTCAAAATGCCTACAGGTGTACAGGAGCCTTGATCTAACTAGAAGTTGCATCCAAATCCCCTGAGAGCTAGTCCTCTCCTTTCATGAAAATATTGCGTGTCTTTTCATGTCTCTGCCTTTTCCTTACAGATATTTTGTTTCTCGTAAGGCTTATGCCTCTATACAGCCATCTTTCTACTTCTCTCCCCTTTAATAATTTCTTAAGTGTGAATGCTATACAGTTGGCATAGGAAATATTGTGTGCTACTTAATAAGAAGTCTATGCCAGTTCAAATTAATTGCCAAATTCTGCTTTCAGTGAAGTCAACGGAAGTTTGACCATGGTGAGACAGCCCAATATTAAAAAATACAGGAAGCGTGAGATGGAGGATAGGCAGTGGGCTGTTTTGATACTGATATAGAGGAGAATCAAAACGTAATGATCATGTGTCCAGGTGAGTGAATAGACCATGTGTGTCCTCTAGCCAATGCCCTTAAGACAAGAACCAGAAAGCAAAATGAAATTAATTATACAAATGCTTTGGCAGCTGGCTTCGGCAGTTACAACATGTAATTTTGATGAAATGCTTCCCAGATCCTAGAGACAAGCCTAAACTAGCCCCCAGAATTCAGATACTTACACAACTGCAAATCACAACCAGACTTGTGACTGTCCCAGCTTCCTAATGAGCTGATCCAAAAATCCCAACTCCGATGCCCCAAACCTTGGGGAAGTAGGGGTTCACACCCAGGTACAGGCGTAGCAATCCAAACTCGGTACTGCCACCCATCTATAAGACATGTTTTGCACTGGTGTACCTTCTTAGAAAAAAACCACTACCAAAGGTCTGTCTAAGCCCAAAGTTTGTTTCTTTCACAAGCCATTAATAACATTCAGGAGAAAACTGTAAAAAAGTGGCTGAAGGTAACTTTTGTCTTGAGACAGCCCCCTAATAACCAACATCTGTGGGATTTCTGAGATGGAGGCTGCATTCAAGCATTCAAGCAGCTGAAAAGATAGCATCAGAGACAATGCACAAGTCGTTTGTATGGAGCATATTGGTAAAAGTACTTTAAAAGTGTATCCAGATGCACCGCTCCCCCCACTGCCCTGGCTCATCCTGGGGAGTTTCATTTTGGTTTGGGTAAGAAAGAGAAAATTTTCAGATTTGCGATAGAAGAGGTAGAACTCATTGGAATTAACCTTATGACTATCTCTGCATACAAATCAAAATGCGGCTCTCAGAGGAGCTCTACGGCGCACAGTGGGAGAAGGGCGAGAAATGTGTCAGCGTGAGTGTGGGCTCAGCTCAGACTCTGCTCAGCAACGTAGGACGAAACAGAAACTTAACTGACAATAAAATTTTCCAAAGGGCTAGTTTACCCAAAGCAAACCATTAAGGTCAGAAACAAATCTCACCTAGAGATGACGTGCTGAGCTGAGTCAGTGAAAAATCTTCAGGGAGGGCTGGAGGCACAGCTGGGCGATGGGCACGGTGCAGCGCCAGCAAGGAGCCTGCTCTGCCACCAGTCCAGAGAGGGGCCACTTCTGGCAAGGGATTTCATTGCTACTTGTGTCACCGTCCTCATCTATTCGATTAAGCTAGGATTTCCCTTGCTTAGTACAGACATCAAAAGTTAGTGATTGTAGGATACCATACAGTTCTCAGAAGAAAGACTATTGCACTTCCCAATATGTTTTATAAAGGAAACAGTGACATCCATAAAGTAAATTACTGGCCTCAACACTATTTTTTCTCTAGATTTATGGCTAGCTTTTTCTTGAAGCACAGTTACATGCTTCCGTTTCTTTGGCTGATGGGAGCATTGGACAAACTACCCTCAATGCAAAGTTTTTTCTAATTCCTCTTGAGCATCAGATCTTCTGAGCTGAAAGGCCGATTTTTTCTCTCACAAACAGCAGTCAAAACAACATACCTACATTTGCAGGAAGATTTCGGCTCATTATTTCAATGCCACTGTTTTGGAATTCTACACATACACAAAGAAACCATCTGCTTTCCTAACTAACTTACCATTGAAAACTTTGTTGCTGAGTCCTTTAAATAGGGTAATAATAGTCTCTTAAAAAGGTGAAAAGCACTGATGCTGGGTTTTTGACTTAAGCTCCATGTGAGGATCTGTTAGGATAGTAATGGTGACTGGTTTTAGTAGTGAAGGAAAACGCAGATTATTTTTTCCCCCCCTGTGTGAAGGAAGAAACACTTGGCCAGATCCCAGGGATTATGGGAGAGACAACTGAACAGCAGAGCAGTTCAGAAGGAGACATTCCATGGGTACCACTGAAATGATTCAAACTGTAATTAGCTACCCCTGCTATCCCAAAATACAGGTGCATGTGCATTTGGGAATGAGATTAGTATCAAATTGCAAATTGAGTCATTCGACAAGATTCTTCTACCCTTCCAATTATGCAAGCAAGTTTGTGACTCAGCATCTACACAAGTCTGTTCTCCACTGACAAGACAAATCACTTCTGCAGCTGAGTCAGTCAAAGCAGCCCTTTCCACAGTGATCAATTCAGCGGGCAGCCAGGTATGGAAAAGATTGTGGAGCCTTTAATCTGTGTGCAGTTACCTATGTGAGACAGAGTAAATAAATTTTAAAGGAGAATAATCTTCAGCTCGTCTTCACACAAGGAACTAATTAAATGGGGGAGAAAAAAGCTGTCATGGGATTACGCTGGTCGGTGTTCATGGTCCTTTAACTAAAAGAGACGAGATTGTCTTTCCGACAGTGTTTTCTGCTGCTACTGTTGTGGGTTCATTCCTTGCTTATGAATATCATCTGGCAACTTGCTGGAATCGCAAGTGTAGTTGACACTGAATTTCTTTAATTGTCTTTGACTTTTCTTTCAAGTGTTGCAAATAGTTTTCTACATTTTAGAGCATGACAAGAGTGGAGGTGTCATGCCAGTTACAGGCAGTCACAGACTCATGCACACATTGGCATGGGAATCTCTGCCCCAGCCTGTTCCTGGAATGCAGGCTTTTTTTGCTGGCGCATCTGGAACGAACAAAAATCTTTTCTTACCCTTCGGGCTTGATCCTTTTGAGGTGCAAAGTATGAATGACTGTTGCCAATGGTCTTAGCGCTTGAAATACCTAACCCATAACACCTACTGACAGAACCTCTAGACTGCCTTTGAGTGAAGATCTTACTGGGTAGATTGCGCTTCCCTCTCTCTGCCTGTAAGAAACATATCCCATTAGTCCTCTTCAAAACCAGGCATCTTCATGCTCACGTCCACAGGTGGATCTCACCAACAGCCATGTTAGTTGGTATTACAATAATCCCACCATGAGGCCACGGATGAGGCTGCATGGGGTGAACTGCAGTACAAACACTGCAGGAGAACATCTCAGCCAAGAGAAGTTCATTGTTAAGTTACACGAGGTTGAAAAAGATCGGGGAAAGGCAGCAGAGAGTTAGGTTTTGCAAATGTTTTAATTTCATACTGAAGGTTTTTCCAAAACGTCAAAAACAGGTTTCACAGCTGTATGTGAGTATCGCATTGTCGATTCTTCGCAACAGCTATTCTGAGAGATGCACCGCTTCTACATGATCTGCGCACATCCTGTTGGCGCTCTCGATCAGAACCCCAGCGCTGGCAGTTTTCACAATGACTTGTGCTTTTCCTAAAACCTCTGTTCCTACAACCATTTCAGCATGTGAACATTTCAGCTTTAATCTTCTAAAACTAAGTACCTTCAAACATCATACCAATAAATACTTTCAAACTTTTTTTAGAGAAAAGCAAATATGAACTAATTGAAATGCAGAATCTCAAAATGCAAAAAAAAAAAAAAAGAAAGAAAGCAAACTATATGTTACTCATAGACAACTGCAAAAATACCAACTTTTTAAAAGGTTACTTAAAAATTTCCAGGTTCCGGTGATTTCTGAGTGCCAGGGTTTGACTTTGTCCAGCAGTTTTTTTGATTTTGACCCGTTGAAGGTTTCTCATGCTGCATGGTGCTGAGGAGGTGGGGGGAAATATTACAATCTAAAACAGATAACATCTTTCTGCTGTACTCCTTGCATATGTTTGCTTTCCAAAATCAACAATTCCCTTTCAAGCTCTCAAATCACACTCCAAAATGCATAGATAGGATGGTTAGCACCATTCATGACCAACATTGCCCAATCCTGACTATAAATACTTTGCTTCCAGTGGCTTATTCTTTGCCAAGTCTTAACACTCTGAGTTTACTTTTTTATTTTGAGGAGCTGGTGAATTAAACAATTTTCAGCTTGTGACAAACAAGACATTCCCAAGAATGAAACCAGCAAGCAAGAAGACATATATCTCGAGTTATGAAGAGCTATGCTCTGGACATAGAAATTTCTCTAGGGTGCTTGGTGTTGTGAAAAATTACGTTCTATATGCCTTAAACGTAACAAACAACAATACGTTGATAAAGCTGAAAGTGAGATACGTTGCATAGCCTTATTAGTGAAAGCTTTACTTTTACAGTAAATGCAAGAGGCTTATATACATTTCTTATTTCAAATGAGGAAGTTCCTAACACAAGTTGAGAAACAAGCGGTTAACTGGCAGTTGCTGGCTTGCCTTTTCCTAGAGATGCATGGAAGGAACAGTTACATTCTTCCTTCTGTAATGTTAATTTCCTAAATATCCATTGCTCCCCCCTATCTCCTTTTGTGCCTGCCCCATGAGCAATCCACAGCCTGAAATGTCATGAATTAGTACAACACACACCAATCAGACAAGTTGATGACTCCTTGATATCAGTGGCTCCATACTTCTCCTGCTATTATTTTTTACTTTTACTAACTGAACTCGCTGTGCATTAACAGATGAGTTTTGCCCTTGTGCAGAATACAGACGATAGATTTTTGTTGAGATAAGGATGATGACACCAATGTCCTCCGTGGGAATACTTGTGCACGTGTGTGTAGGGGGGGAAGATGGAGGGGGAGAAGGCTCGTTACAGATAGGCTTTGTCGTACAGAACATTTTTAAGTACCGTTCTGAAGAAATCAGTAATTTTAAAACATGATACTTACGTGGCAGATAAAAGAACCAGCTGCATTAAGCAGCTTCAAGAGTCAGATTTAAAAAAAGGAAAGTCACCTCCTCTGTCCTTACTCTTCCCTGCACATAGAAAGAAGACAGCGATATAATATACAGAGCTATTCAATGGTCAAATCAATTTCTTCTAGTTTAAGCTCATGTACTCTTCTGGTATCTTTTCTAGGGCCTGTTTAAAGATGGATCTTTCATCATTGCTACATTTGTATACCTTACTGAACACAATTAATAGCTGCATTAGCTGTGACAGTTTATCCGGGGTGAATGAAGGGAAGACGCCCAAAGAAAAGTGTGGGCAGAATACAGCCGCAGCCTCGGTAGTCCTGTAGTCTTTGTTGTGTTTACTATTATAACTTCATTTTATTTCAAAATGCATGACAAGAACATGCCTTTCCCATTACAAAAATGTATATGGACACAAGCAATTTCAATTCACCTGGCAGACTATTATTAACTCTATTTTTAGCCTGAAGCAGTAACTAATCACATTAGTGGAGGGGCTTTTATTTTCAAAGTGATGGCTTTGGAATAGAGATCTTCCATCTAAATACCAAGTGAGAGCTGCCCCTCTTGGACCTCTGCTCTGTGCTCTTGGTAGAGGTGCTCCATCTTCTCCCTCTGCACCACATTTCTCAAATCACCACGTTATTTCAGAGTCTCATCTGTCAGCACTGTGCTAGTGACCCCTACTGTGGCTCTGCTTCTAGGGTGCTTCTACACCACACCGGGAATTCTCGATGGCATCTAAATTAAGCTAATTAAATTGTGATGCACACCTAAGGCACACAGCTGTTATTCAAACGTATGCAGAAGAAGGAGTAGTGTGTCAGGGTAATACTCACAAGCAAGCAATGGGGTGTGAAGCTACTAGACCCAAGCTTTGTGCTCCGTAATCTGCTCCTAGGCAAAGGACCATTAGTGCAGGTCATAGATCTACTCAGTTTGATAGAGAAGGGTCTAACACAGGGTCAATTGATCTGATCAGGACCTTTATGTTCTGCTTTGCCATCATGCAACAATAGTGTACTATGGAATACATTATTTTAGAAATGCTTTAGGGAGTTTTAATAAAGCTTTGTACATAATTGCACTCGCAAGCATATGATGCAACAAAACAAAAATATCCTAAAAATGTTGAAACTGGTATTAGAAAGAGTTGATTTTCAATCCAACACTTTATTTCCCGCAAGCTACAAATCACTCAGTACGACGGCCTCCTGTCCCAAGTTTCGATACACCATAACATATCAAAGCCTAAGCATCGCACTGC
Source organism: Steatornis caripensis (assembly GCA_013398225.1). Lineage (NCBI taxonomy): Eukaryota > Metazoa > Chordata > Aves > Caprimulgiformes > Steatornithidae > Steatornis > Steatornis caripensis. The sequence continues at coordinate 169,179 of VZSC01010140.1, forward strand.
CCAGTACTAAATGATGCCTGTCCTGAATCTCAGGCCAAGATAATTTTCCAGCAGTGGATTTCTCCAGTTGCAATCTCATTTAAAATAATATGATTCCCTTTTCCAGGCAGGAACATTGACACACAGCAGCTTGAAGGGTACGCTTTCAATGGTAGGATACACAGTATTGTTTCTTTTCCTTTTTTTTAATTTCACATGCTTCTTATCTGACAGCTTTGGGAAGAATCCTACCCACACAACCTTAAAAGAAGCTTTCAGATGTTTTGAGTATTTACACGCTACAAAATCAGAGCAATGGCATAACATAGTTTCTAGTGGTGGAAGAAAGTTTAAAACTTAACCATGCTTGTATGTCGTCTGTCTCAGAAGCAGCTCCAAAGGCTGCATGCAGTTGCAATATCAAGGCATATTCTTACGCTGGAGCAGAATCACAATTCTGACTGCAAGGAAAAGAAATTAGAGGAGCATACGCAAAACAAGGTGGAGAAAGAGACTTGCTTATGAAAAATGTTTTTCACAGGGCCTCTGAGAAAAGCAGTAAAAAGATCTTCCACCTGTTACAGGACCAAAACAGGGGCTTCCTGAGGCTGTTAATGCTGGTATGCTATAACAGCGTTTGACAAACTGCATACATTACAAAAAGGCTTTCACAGTGTGTGTGATGACACAGGAAATCTGAGTAAAAAAAAAGAAGACCATACATTTAAGAAAAAGTAATTTTTGTGTCCTACTAAAAATGCTAAGTGGTAATGTGACTTCTGAAAATAATGATTTAAGAAACCTGTTACAGTAGAAGTAAGATATTTCTAAAGAAAATACATACTTTTAACAGCAAAAAAAAGGGTAATTTCTCACATAAAGACATTAATTTCTTAACCATTTTTTACTTTCTAGCACCATTCTTTCCAGGCTAATGCAGTCTCTATTTTTTTTTTTGTCTCTAAAATAGTATTTGTAGGATAAATCAACAATATCCTCTTTCTCTTCATTTTTGAGGAACAACCAACTCCCGTTTTCCGGAAGAGGAGTTTATGTAGGTCCAACCCTGACATCCAGTGGCCACTGCCGTTCATGACAAGCTCCTGGAGTCCCCAACATTTGAAGGTTGGCTTGAAGTGATACAGTATGATTGAATATGAGTGATGCCAATATGATTTCAGGGACCAATAGAAACATAAAATATCCTGATAAGTATATTTAATGGTATTCAGTACAAAACCCTTGAATTATCCTAAAATGCTAAATTATTCAGGAATTCTAATTGCACAAACATATTACCAGCGAGTGATAATTCTCCCTACATAAACTTGCATTTGTGCACACATGCATACTCACACACATTCTTTCCCTCTCCCCAGCCATTTAGCATTCGTAATCTTGAAATGAAAGCGCCCAAGTGCAGACATCCATTTGGCACGGACTTAACAAGAAAAACAAGGCCAAATGACAGATCTTAGTTTTTGTGTTGAAGAAGAAATAAAGATAAAGTGAATATAATCAAATATAATCCTTCAAAGCTAGCAGCCAAGACTTTGTATTTTTCAAGTGAAACTTGAAGTTAGGTAATTACAGAATCACAGAATCATAGAATGGTAGGGGTTGGAAGGGCCCTCTAGAGATCATCCAGTCCAACCCCCCTGCTAAAGCAGGTTAGCCTAGAGCAGGTTGCACAGGAATGCATCCAGGCGGGTTTTGAATATCTCCAGAGAAGGAGACTCCACAACCTCTCTGGGCAGCCTGTTCCAGTGCTCTGTCACCCTCACAGTAAAGAAGTTCCTCCTCATGTTCAGGTGGAACTTCCTGTGTTCCAGTTTGTGCCCATTGCCCCTTGTCCTGTCGCTGGGCACCACTGAGAAGAGTCTGACCCCGTCCTCTTGACATCCACCCTTTAGATATTTATAAGCATTGATGAGATCTCCTCTCAGCCTTCTCTTTTCCAGGCTGAACAGACCCATCTCTCAGCCTTTCCTCATACGAGAGATGCTCCACTCCCCTAATCAACTGTGGCCCTCCGCTGGACTCTCTCCAGTAGTTCCCTGTCTCTCTTGAACTGTGGAGCCCAGAACTGGACACAGTACTCCAGATGTGGCCTCACCAGGGCAGAGTAGAGGGGGAGGATCCCCTCCTTGGACCTGCTGGCCACACTCTTCTTAATGCACCCCAGGATGCCATTTGTAAATAGTCATTACTTGCCCATTGGCTGGTAATTTTACTACCTAATTTTTCTTCCTAGTATTGCTAAGCTTGTCTGGTACTCTCAGAGGAGTTTTTGATCAAGGCCAATATAGAGTGAAGTTTTGGTACACATTTTCCCAGAGCTCTGGATGCCTGAATGCAGTGTTTTAATCTGGCCCACTATCAAGCTTGCTGAAAACTTCACGTTTACATTTCCCTTTCAGGGTGGTTTTTTGAACTAGAACTCTAACACCTGTTTGGTTCAATGCAGCTATTACTCCTAGAAACTCTTGCAACACCTGCAAGAGATGGATAAGTTTCTGGGGATCTTTTCTATTCTGAAGACTGATTGACTATTTTAATAATTTCATTGCCTGGCTTAGAGTTTCCAAGATGATAATTTGAAAGCGACTCTGAGATCAGCCCTATGTGTCACTGTGTTGTCTCTGAACATCTGTCAAAAGTTATCGTCCTTCACACTGTCCTGCTCTTCATAAAGATACCATTTAAAAAAGAAATTACAGCTTTCCCATGTTCAGAATATGTTTGTCTTTGTCTTTCTGCCAGCATATATAGGAACTCCCAAGGAGTTGTGTTTGATTGGTTGGTTTTTCTCTCTTGGTGTCTTTGGAAGCAACCAGAGAATGCAACTGCTGTATGCAGCTGGGTAAAGCTGCTTCCTGCTAAGTTAGCCTTGACAGCAATGACTCAGCAGATCCTCATAAAAATAATAATAAAAAAATAGTCCTCATTTAGTTCTTTGCAATAACTCATAAGAACACTTTAGGACATTGCTTAGACATTGCTTTCTGTGGCCTTGGTTTTATGAGACGCTTGCTTTTACACAAAGGGCTTAGAATCATCCAAGTATTCACGGAACATTTATATGGATTTGACTACAGGGTGTTTACAAGGACAGGAAGAAATAGTTCGGTGTCCCATTGGAAAATTTCTAGCCATGTGTCTTTCCTATTTTAAAACAAGTAATAAAACCCACTGCTATCATATGAAAGCATGAATAGTTTCACGCATTTTAAACTTAACATTATGTAAGCTCTTGAAGAGAGCAGGAAAAGAAAGACTACTTATTTGGTGGGTGATAACATTTATTTCAAGCTCCACGTTGACCAAAGAAGACAGGCAATGCAACTTAGAATTTCTGCGGGGTTCGTATCTGCTTGCGAGTTTAACGTTCATGCAAAACACTACCTGCACTGCCAAAAAATCTGTTGCAACAGTAATACTTAGTTTCGGCTTAAATCCCCTGACCCTGCTCGGCTGGAAAGCCTGCCTGGGGAAAAGTAACCTTTGCCCCTTGCAAAGGAACGGGGATGGGACCTGCAGCCCGTTTCCTCAGCCGCACGCAAGGCCGTAACCCCGCCGAGCTACTGATTTTGGGAGGGCCCGCAAAAGCGGTGAACTTCGGCCGTTTTCCAGATGGCATTCCCGTGCGGGAGCGACCGCAGAGAGCGCCGCGTCGCCCTCGAAGCAAGCACCGGGCTAAGGAACAGGAGCGGCCAGGGCTGCTCCGGGCACCGCCTGGCTGCTTTTCTGGCAGATTTTTCTCTCTTCAGAGCCAGGATCGTTCTGCGTCACCTGCTAGGAAGCAAAACCGAAATGCCGTTAATAGCGGCACAGTGCCAGGAGCCGGGAAAGGCCGCGCCCCGCACCGTGAGGCCCCAGCGCGCTGCTTCCCCAGCCCGGCCCGGCCCAGACTACAACTCCCGTCATGCACTCTCCGGCGCGCATGCGCACTGTGCCCCGCAGAGGGGGGAGCGCTCCTATCGTGCACCGCGGCAGGAAAGCACCCACCTCCCGTTTGTTTGGTTTTGGATTTTTTTTTTTTTATTTCCGTTCCAAGCGAACTGCGGAGCCGTAAATAACCGGTGCCGGCNACTCTCCGGCGCACATGCGCACTGTGCCCCGCAGAGGGGGGAGCGCTCCTATCGTGCACCGCGGCAGGAAAGCACCCACCTCCCGTTTGTTTGGTTTTGGATTTTTTTTTTTTAATTTCCGTTCCAAGCGAACTGCGGAGCCGTAAATAACCGGTGCCGGCCCAAGGCCCAGGCTGCGAAAATAGCTGCTGCGCCCCGGCCAGAGGGGCGGAAGAGGTGCATGGCGTGAGGGCGCGTCGCTTCCGGTCGCCATTTCGCGCAGCGCCTTCCTCTCAGCACCCGTGCCGCCGCCGCCGCCATCATGACGGACCGCTACACCATCCACAGCCAGCTGGAGCACCTGCAGTCCAAGTACATCGGGACGGGCCACGCCGACACCACCAAGTGGGAGTGGCTGGTGAACCAGCACCGGGACTCCTACTGCTCCTACATGGGCCACTTCGACCTGCTCAACTACTTCGCCATCGCCGAGAACGAGAGCAAGGCGCGCGTCCGCTTCAACCTCATGGAGAAGATGCTGCAGCCCTGCGGGCCGCCCGCCGACAAGCCCGATGAGTCCTAGCCCACCCCGCCTGGGCCCCGGCCCGGTGTGCCGCTGAGGGCGCCTGCCCGCCAGCCGGGACCGAGCCCGGCACCGCGGGGCTGCCCCTACGCCCACGGGAGGGTCCGGGGAGCTGCCCCTGCGAGCAGGGGGAGCGCTGGAGTCCGCGGCCCTCCCTCCCTCCCTCCTCGTGTTCCCCCCGTTGCTTCTTGTGTTGTTTCCTCGAAGGACTCTGACGGGGAGAAGGCTTGTAAAATGCCTGCTTCTGGGTAGCTTCTGCTCTTCTAACTGCGCAATCGTTCGGGTTTTTTCAAGTGGAAAATAATAAAACTTAATGGGCATTTCTAATGTTTTGTCTGGAAATCTGCTAATAAGAGCTGCTCATCCTAAAAGGAGTGCTGACGACCTGCTATTAAGCATTTCGATACAGCCATTCAAGGTGCAAGTCTCAGATACTTTACAGATAGCATTTTCCCAGCTGGGCTGATTGGTGCTGTCTTACCAAAACTGTGTTTCAAAGAAAGAGAGAAAGCTTGTTGACATTCAAAGGGTTTGATTTGTCGTTACCGTCTATGGTACAACATAAGTCAACTGCTTTAGTGCTTTAAAACTCCGAAACAGCTTTTCTTTAAATAACTGTTTTCTTGCCTCACCATCCTCTTGCGTGTACTTGTTTTCCAAACTGTGATTCTTTCTGATCCAACTTAGCTACTTTTTTTCCGTAATGCTTTCTAGTCGTCTAGTGATTAAATGTGTTTTTTTACATTACACTAAATAAGTATTAATGTGGAGTTAAGACACTTAATAATGGAATAAGTGATGCAGAAGCTTGGGAAAAGCTAAACCCTTTTGCCAGATGACTTCTCCAAATTTGTCTTTCCTTACGAAGAGGAACGTAAGGGTTACTACTACTTTGAAGTAAAATGCCTTGAGGTGACACAGTCTTAGATCAGACTACAAACTGGATTTGCATTTGTCACTTAAAGTAGGCTTTCTGTTCACTTGCCTTGGTAAAGATAAATTTTGAATTCTAATGAATAGAAAGACCTCAGAGTAAAAGTTAGAGATACGTTGCTTGGAGAAACATCAGTGCTCTCATGTCTGACACGGAGCATTGTAACTGGGTGATTTTTTTGCTACTTTTTTTTTTTTTACGTGGGAGAGGAAAGTTCAGTGTTTTCTGATCCCATTAAGACTATGCAAGCTTACCAGTGACATGTTTCTTAAATCAGTGATCTCAAAACTTTTGAGTGATAAACTTCTCATGCTCTTTATTGAGGCTTACAATACGAAGCTGTTCATAATACTGTAACAAAGCAAGAAAATGTGTGCAAGTTTCTGAGGCCACATTCAAGTCAGTACATCCATTTTCTGAAGGATGGCATTTTTCCAACTTTGTTGCACATACTGAAATGGGGTGAGGGTGCTGTGGCCCTAAATAAATTTTACCTGCAATTTTTCATAGAATACCAGGTTGGAAGGGACCTCAAGGATCATCTGGTCCAACCTTTCTTGGCAAAAGCACGGTCTAGACAAGATGGTTCAGCACCCTGTCCTGCTGAATCTTAAAAGCATTCAATGTTGGGGAATCCGCACCTTCCTTGGGGGGATTATTCCAATGGCTGATTGTTCTCATTTTCCTCTTACAGCCAATCAATCTCCCCAGGAGTGACTTGTACCCATTACCCCATGTCTTTTCTGTGTGACTCCTTGTAAAAAGGGAGTCTTGGTCTTCTTTGTAGCCACCCTTTAAGTAAGAAACATGGTGATGAGGTCTCCTCTAAGCCTTCTTTTCTCAAGGCCGAACAAACCCCATTCTCTTGGCCTTTCCTCATATGGCAGGCTTCCCAGTCCTGTGATCATCTTTGTGGCCCTTCACTGGACCCTCTCCAGTGTGTCCATGTGTCTTTTGTGTAGTGGGAACCAAAACCACAGTGTTGCAGGTATGGCCTGATAAATGCTGTGTGGAGCGGGATAATGACTTCTTTATCTCTGTCAGTGATGCCCTGTTGATGCAGCCCAGCATCCTGCTGGTTTGCTTTGCCACTGCAGCAGACTGCTCACTCGCTGTTAACTTGTCCACAAGAACCTCCAGGTGCCTTTCTGCAGAGCTGCTCCCCAGACAGGTAGATCCCAGCCTGTGCTGCGCTCCTGGATTGTGTGTTCCCAGGTGCAAGACCTTACACTTGTCATTGAACTTCATAAGGTTCTTGTTAGCCCACTCTTCCAGCCTGTCCAGGTCTTCCTGCAGGATGGCTCTCGCTTCCAAAGTGTGCACTTCTCCACCCAGTTTGGTATCATCAGCAAACTTCCATCAGGGTACACTTCATCCCATCATCCAGATCACTGATACTAAACAGCGTTGGGCCTCGTATCAATCCCTGGGGGACTCCACTTGTGACCGGTTGCCAGTTTTGAACAGTCTTGCAAAAATTGAGCAAATTTCTATCTAAATCAAGTTTTCTGTTACTCTTAATAAAAGTGTGTTCTATGACCAAATCTTAGAAACTTGCCTAATCCCTGTACAAACCAGCAGCATGCTTAGTGAAAAACGGTGGCATGGGAGAGTCCCATGGGGAAAGCTGCTGTTCCTATTTCTCTTGCCTTATGTATGCCATAGCTACTCTGTCCAGGGAGAAAAAAGAACAGAAGCATCAGTTAGTTCATTGCGTTGCCCCACAAGTAGTTCCATAAGGTGTCTCTGCTGGTAGCCAACAGACAGTTGATGTGTGCAACAGACAGCGATACCATGGTTAATTCACTGATGGCAAAGGAGCTTGAGCCTCAGTGCTGGGACTTGGGAACTGGAAGAGCTGAAGTGAGAATACAGATACTTTTGTAAGGGGTTGGAAACTGAACTTGCAGTGTTTTGTGGACAAGTCTTGAATCTCTTACCTGGAAGGAAAACCAGAAACTATACAACTTAATCCTGCATAAATTAGAACTTTAATAAACTTTTCAAGGAAGATTTCTTTGAGTGTGAACTGCTAACAATTAACCCTATCCATGGGTATTCTTAATACTCACTCAATACATTTAAAATGTGAGCAACAAATATATGACACAGAAGTAAAGATTAATGCCCTCTTGCCCGCCAGCTCTTCATCATAAAGGCCAAACAGCCTTCAGGGACAAGTTATGAGTTACGTGGTGGGTGAACGTGCTGGTTCTCCTGGGAATACTCGCTCAAATCCCAGTTAAGCACGTGCCTCTGTTTTAGTGTGGTTGGAAAAGCTCTTTAGAGTGTCCATACTAAGCAATCGTTGTGAAACATTACAAACACATTCCTAAGAAACAGAGAAAAGCAAAGGGAAGTTAGAATTCCTAAGAATTCAAGATAAACTTGAAGAGAATTGGGAGACACTGAGCAGTGTGTTTCTGGGCTATGGTATTTTTCTGAGATCTCAAAGCATTTTTAAAACCAGTGAAGGCAGTGAACTCTTTTACGTTTTAGTATGGGAAAGGGTAAATCATCCTAAGAATAGAGTGAGTTACCTGTCCTACTGGGATGCCTCTGTTTTTTATTTATCCTAACTGAAAGGTAAAGGGTACTGGTTGTTTATAAATTGGCTTGGTATTTGCCTTACGTTCTTTTTCCATCCAAGCAGTATGGCTTTAGCTGGGCTTCCTGCTGTGATCTCTGGTTCATTTTCCTGGGTTTCTGTAGCTTAATTTCACACAGTATGAAGTGTGAGAAATGAACTATTTCCAACATGATGCGCATTGTATTTGGTGAGAAGGAATTTCACCTACTTTTCTTCTGCTAGTTAACATATTTTTGTAAATTATCTGTAGAGTAGAGCATACATGCACTTTTAATTTTAAAAATCTAATAGGTGTTATATATTATATGTTTAGCTAAAACTAGAGTACCAAAATGCAGTTATCTAAGATTTATGAATACAGTGAGAGCTACGAGGATCGCAGGTGAAAGGAGAAAGGTTTGCTTCTGCTGCCTTAAGTGTAGATGATTCAAGAGAAGAACCAAACTTGACTCTTAGAGAAAAAATATGCAAAGCTTCATGCTAAGATGCTTTATTTTACTTATAAATAGGTTATACTCAATCCAGAAAATATTACCGTAGAAGTGTACTACCACCTTAATTTTTAATTGTGTTTGTTACCATTCTCTTGGTGATGCGGCTGCCTCTTACACCAGGTAGCATAAGTTCGAGGTTTACTAATTATTTTATAAATTAAGAAATCTTGGCAGTTTGCTTGATTTCTATATTCCAGTTACGTTTCATTATAAGTGATTTTCTCTTTTTTTGCTACAGCAGAGGGCAGCAAATGAAGTTGCGGTTCAAATGAAGGCACAGATAACTGATAGAATTGCACGCTATCTTGCAAGGTTCCTTTGAAAAAATAGATGGATACTTTAAAAGATTGCTAAACTTTCCAATAGGCAGAAATACTTAGCTTTTTCCAACAGGATCGTTCTAAAGATCAAACCTTCATTTTTAAATTTTCTGATTAATCAGAATGATAGCAGTGCATTAGTTAACATTTGCACAGTGAAACAATCGCACTAATGAGTTACTTCCTGCAAACTCTAAAACTTGGGCCACTTCTTTCACTTTAGTCATACCCAGCATAAAACTCAGTTGTTTTTAAGGATCATTTGCATATATTAAACATTCATGGATGATAACATTCGTAGTTTGTTATAGTGTCAAGATTTTACTTCAGCACATCAGATAATTCCTTTTTAAAGCTGAGCTATTTTAAGCATCACTGGTTTCTGAATCCTCATCAGAGCTCTGTTGGTTCTGTGCTGCTGCACCACCAATTCCATAGATTTTCTAAAGCAAAATGAAAAAAAAAAAACAAAACCGAAAGACCTATTTAGTTTCACAGTACACGAAGAGGGGTCAGATGTGCATTCACAACTTTTTTACTTGTTTCTCGGTCATTAAAATTTAACCATGCAATATTTCATTTTAGTACTATTGTTATAATACATACATAAATTCATGCTCTTGTGGCTTCCTAAAAATGCGTGCTTTTCACTGCCCTGAGGCTAGCTTTAGTGCCCAAAAGATCTTAAATGCCTTGAGAATGGATTAAACTGTGGCACATTTCAGTAAGTTAGACATCCTTGCTTGATGTTCCCTAATTTCTTGTCTGTTTGCCATTCTCATTCTGTATTCTTTTTGTTAATTTCAGTCTGATTTGATTTGAAAAAACCCTATGAATGTAACACAGTAGAGTGTATTCTTTGGTGCCCTTTGAAACTGAGCTGTCATTTTATGCTATCATGAAGAAATGTGTCAGGATGCTGACATACCTGAATGGTTCTGACTGCTCTAAAAACACAACTGGAATAACATTTTTCTTGGGTTCAGAACTGTAACATTTTCCTTTCTCATTTTCATGCCAGCTTGATAATTACTTTTTATTGCAGTTGCACACAAAATATGCTGGACTATTTCCCCCCCCTCATTAACACATACCAGAACAGTCTCTGACACAAATTGTTCTTATCTGGAATTTATTTTGAAACTCACCTCCAACAGCTGGAATAGTCCACCTCAGATATGTCTATTCAGACTCCTTGGTTTGTGTGAAGAAGAAATTTAGTCCAAAGAATTGATACTGACCACGGATGAATGACAGTTCAACCTTCATGTAAGTTGCACCAAAAAATAAAAAATCAATTTTGAGGTGATTCATGTGAAATTAGAATTTTGAGACAGGTAAATTTGCTTGGGTTCAAGCGAGGCATAGTTGCTGCATGTTTTCTTCTGCGGCACAGCTGGCTTAGAAGATCTTCACAGTCTAATGCGTCTTGGGTAACGCTGGTATCGGTGCTTTTGGGGCTGCAAAGTAAATCACATCATTGCTGAAATGGTGTTAAGATTAAACTTGCAAAGTTAGGATTTGTAAACATCCTACAAAGTCCCAAGGTTACATTTAAAGTCTTGCTTCTCTCGTCAGGTTTATAGCTTGACCACACACGGCACTGGCCTAGCTGAATAGTGAACTGCTGTGGACAGACTGAGAACAACCAACTGGATGCAAAAATGGCTAAGCTGCTTTTGCTAACGAAGAAAACCTAACACAGTTTACCTTCTGAGCCAGAAGTTATTACGATCTGTGCAGAAACTATGGGGTAATAAACTGCAGGCTGCTATGTAATTGGGTACACGCACAGCTAAGCACATATGCGTAAAGCCCGAAGAATCAGGCTGCTATAATTAAACATTGTTCACAGTGCACAACAGGGCAGACGTCAGATAGCATAGGCAACCAAGTCTTACATCTCCTTGTATTTAAGTAGAATGTAAGTATTGTGCTTTTCATATAACACTGAAAAAAAAATCTGCTTTCTTGTTTTTTCAAAGAGAAATTAATCCTAATATTTACCAGCCTGGCAATTTTCCTATCATGTATCAGCAGCTACGCTTGATCCTCAAATTTTTAGTATGCATCACATACTAAAAATTTATTATTTTGCTTACTGTCTGAGCTACAGAATTAATGGAGAAGCCAAAGGATATTTAGAGGTGGTGGAATGTTTTTGTTAGATGTAGTTTTCCAAGAAAAAGCAGTGGAGTTCCAATGCCATGTTCAGGACATAGATAAAATTAGTTAAATTTGAAGCATATTTCTTCACGTACTAACTTTTCCAGTGATAGCATGGATCCAGTGTTTGAGTATTCATCTTAACATTATTATTCTGATAAAATCTGCTCGAGGAACAAGAAACATTAAGAAAATGGTGACTTTAACAGTTACTGTCATAGTAACTGGGATGAAAATTCGTGAAACGAAGGAACATCTTTCACCCTGTGCCAGTCCATGTTTGTGGGGGAAGCGAAACTAAAGGGGGCCTATAAGAAAGATGAGGACAGACCTTCTAGCAGGGTCTGTTGCAATAGGACAAGGGGTAATGGTTTTAAACTAAAAGAGGGTAGATTCAGGCCAGATAGAAGGAAGAAATTTTTTACGATGAGGGTGGTGGAACACAGGAACAGGTTGCCCAGAGAGGTGGTGGATGCCCCATCCCTGGAAACGTCCAAGGCCGGGCTGGCTGGGGCTCTGAGCAACCTGATGTAGCTGAAGATGTCCCTGCTTCCTGCAGGGGGGTTGGACTAGATGGCTTTTAAAGGTCCTTTCCAACCCAAGCTATTCTGTGATTCTATGATGCTAATGTGAATAGGGAAAAATCAGATCTATTGAAATGTTGTAGTCGGTACCTTTCAAGCTGAGCAAAATAAAGAATACTTTGTTTTGCTCTAGAAAGCATCAAAGCATTTATTTGCTAAGGTTATGGAGGTGCTCTCAATGTCTCTCTCATGTCTTTCCGGCGCAGGACATGTGACAGCATTATTTTTTAACTGTGAAAACAACAAGATTTCATGGATTGTGTTGAAGGACACAGCTTCGACTGTCCTTCAGCTGCGTCACTGGCAAGGCAGCATTACATGTAAAATATTCAGGCTTTTAGCCTTTAGTTACTTCTCTGATCTCCATTTTGAAGGACAACCACAGTATGAAACAAAAAAGATTGAGAATGTAAGTATATGTAGCACCTACTCCTTGCCTCTTCATTTTGCAAAAGTAATCTTCACATTAGTGTCTGAAAGCTCTTATTCTGTCTACGGAGTAGCAAACCCATGAGAACTAGAGGGAAACATGTTTCTTTAGTGTTCGTTTCGTCTTTCTGGTGTGTCTGTAAAGCAACAGTCTGTTGAAAACCAAACTAAGCCCTTTTCTGCTGTTTTAGCATGATAGCGTTATTTCCTGACACACTCTTGTGATTGCAGAAAAGGCTTATGGTTAGTCCTGGGCTGAGCTGAGGCTGGTGCAGGATTTGCTGATCTTTGCAGCATTTGTATTTTATGTCCTATTTGGTATAAATAAATATTGAAAAATCAAATGGATGATGCTGTCGAATGGGGAATAGTAAATGCTTGAGTTTTCTGTTTACTGCTGACAGGGTACTAGTTGTATAAATCACTTCTCACTTGGATGTCTTGAGTGACATGCATGCAGATTCAGTACTTCATATATGAAAAGGCTGAGGGTGCCTTTGGTTGAGCAAGGCCTCCATGGGCTGTCCGGACAGTGCGACAGACCCATCCACAGGCTGGAAAAGCGGCTTGTGCCCATGCCTGAGCTTTGGGACTTTGCTAAGGAGCTGCAACGGGTCTTCATGCAAGTGGTGTTTAAAGAGCTATATGCTGCTTTTCATTGCTTGTCAAAATGTTTTCCTTCAAAGACGTCAGTTCTGAAGCAACTATTTGCAGACAAATCTGTGAGCAATTTAACTTGTTGCACTGCAGAGCTGACTGCAGCTGTCCTGGGACGACCTGGGGAAGCTGGAGTGAGCGAGCGCTTTGGCAGGCAGCTCCCCCAATGCTCTGCTTTGTGATTTTATTCCCAGTATTTTGACTGCTTGTTTATGATAAGGCTTTAAGGGAGAGAGATGATCCATATGCTCATCAAGCAAGCCGCAGAAAGCAACTAGGCCTGTGGGATCTCAGCAGCAGCATAGGGTGACTGTCTTGGTGGAAAGTCAAGACTTAGGGCAGCCACAGGCTGGCCCTATGAGACTTTGCTCACTTGCAGGCTAGGACTTGCCACCCCGAGCAGGACACTTGGATATTCGATCGATTAGTCACCCAGACCTGGATCTTACCCAGCTTTTGCCATCTTAGCTGGAGCTTCCCATTGAATCACAGAGAGAGCTTCAAGCACTCTGCATCTCTCTGGATTAGGCCTTTAGTTGACTTTTCATCTCTGCTGATGAAGTCTTGTACCCTGCTAGGTCCTTTGCAAGGAAGGGAGAAGCCCCAATAGGGCCTGCAATTTATTCAGAAGAAATGCATATGTGAAACCCAGTGGAAAAAAGGGTCCGCTAGGAAAGCTGATGGAATAAGGGCCAGGGACGTCTCTTTCCAGCTACGTGAACTTCATACCAAAATCTTGTGGCTGAGAGCTCCAGAACATGAACCTCATCCTGCCAAGTTTATCACCCCGAGATGCTGTTTCCTTCTCAGATATGGAGGATGGTGCAGATGAGACAATGAAAAGCCAAACGTAAAACTCTGAAAACTAATTGAAGCATCACTCCCCGACATGCACATCACTAGTGAGACTGCCAGCATTGGCAGAGAGATATTGGGCTGGATTCAGCGATGTATAAGGACTGTGTTAAGGCATTATCTTTTGGACATGACATACATTTACTAGGAAATGAGGATGTGAGCGGCAGTAGGGTTGAGGATTACAGTGCTTAATAATTCTCAGAGGAAGAGATTTCATCCCTCATGCTGCCCTGACGGCAGTTAGCTGTAAGCCTTTTGTTGAAATCTTATCTTCCCCCACCAGTTCTCCAAGGACGCTACCAGAAAAGCTAATGCCATGAACCAGGGACAGAGCATTCTTCTTGGCAAAGCTGAGCAGAGAACTTCAGGCCTTGTCTACACAAAGAAAATATGGGAGGATGTGAATGCAAAGTGAAGTGCCTGTTCCTGGCTATCGCTCTGTGGGGATGCTCTTTTCCTGCAATAAAGGGTATCATAAACTGAAGATAAGGACTCAGGAACAAGTTACTTGCTGTAAGTTAACTGTGAGGACGCGTCAGTTGCTCTGTAGCTAGTGCCCGTTGCACGTCCTTGCTTTAGTGTCAAATTTGAGGTTTTCTGCCTCTTTCCTTGGTGGCCTTTTCCTTGCATCACTGGGGCACTGGACGAAAAAAAAAAACAGGGCAGAAAAAAATCCCTCAGGTGGCTGCCACAGAGTAGTTAACTACAGTGCGCGGCAAGTTCAAACTCTGATTTCCCTTCCCCTAAATCATACGTCTTTGTTGTGAGCCATTTAGGAAACCGACTGTGGTAATTCAGGATCAGTCTCTCCTGCCGATGGGTAAGAGTGCCTCGGCAGACCCAGGAGCAAAGGATTGCAGGGAATTTGCCAGGCCCCTGTGTCTGAGTCCCAAAGACGTAGGGAAAGGCAGCCAAGACAGCAGGGCAGTCCTTGCTTACAGGCATCTCCCATTTCTCCCTGGTGGGCAGGTGAGAAGACAGTTCAGGGAACCTGGGGTTACACACCCACAAAAGAATACTTCCGTTCATGTACGTCACAGCTTCGTTTGGTTGTTTTTGGGGGTTTTGCCAGGTCATACAAAGAGTTTTTGTTAGGAAAGCAGTAGCCGCCAGTCACAACCAGAATGTGCTGGTTTTGTTTGCCCGGTGAAGTGGAGCTCTGGGCTGCCTTTGCCTCTACAGGATGGGGCGGCGGTGCCAGTGCCGTGGGGCGTTTCAGAGGGCACACGCACCCCTGCTGCACCTACACACCCCACCAGCACTCAGCCTACCCCATCAAGTTGCAGGGACCCCTCTGAGGCACCTGAAAGCCAGTGTTCGACTCTGTAAATCTTTGTAATTGTTGGGAAGGGATTCACTCCTCAGACGGCAGCTACAGCCTTCGGTGGCTTTTTCCCTTTCTCTGCTGGGCAGGCCCTCTCTGACTTGCCTCCCGCTGAGCTGCATAGGGTGCATAGGGTGAATCGAAGGAGGATCTCCAGTTTCTCCAGTTTTCTGCTTGGTTTGGAGACTATCCTTACGTATTTCTGTGGCTCTGTTTGCAGGGTTTTTTGTTACCTGCCAGCGTTTTATCAGAGATAGTTGTGTCCCGTCTGTGTTAGTGCACAGAGGGATTAAAGAAAAGGGACTGTTGCCGCTGCAGTAAAGGAAACAGCATTGCGGCTGAATTCACAGGGAGCAGAGCCCAAGTGCCACCACTTCCCCACAAACTGGGAACTAATGAATTCCAGGCCTCTCTCTGACCTCCTTCACTTATCACTTTTATTCTTTGCATCCCTGATGTCAGCAGGACGCAGAGCGAGAGGTCAGCACTGAGCTTGTTGGCCTTGGTGCAGCCTCGCTGCAGACCACTGCGTGCCCCTCCTCACTCAGTCTTCTGTCTATCCTTGCCATCCCATTGTTCCCCTGTAAGCAGCCGGTTACGCTGTGATACACCACCCACAGCAACAGCACTGTTTTGCTGCTGCTTGGCATCCCAGCCATGCAACACTTCTTCCTGGTGCTGGTACCTCAGCTTCCTTCTTTTAATCATGTTAGACGAGAAAAAAACAATCTTACTTTGGCAAAGTCCATTAGCCTGTGAATAATTGCTCCACTTCGGGCTGTCAGTAAGCAACTGGCTTGTGTCAGCTGCGCAGTGGAATAATTTGGGGAAGACTCCAGCTCCAAATTAATTCTATATATACACATTTTGTGATACGAATCTGGACTGGAGACCTTCCAGAGCTGAATTCTCCCCCACAGTTTCTGTGGCTAGAGTAAACAGCAAAATGCCATCCGTGGAGTTTATAAAAGCAGTCTAGACGGGGAGCAGTAACTCCGAGCAGCTTTTCTGTGGTGCCAGAGTCTGTCTCATTCCAGGGGATGTTAAACCCACAAGTCCCCATTGCAAGATCAGCCACTGGCTTGATGCACTGCATCCCATAGTCACCTGCTGATGCACCACCTCCCACTGGAACCTGCTTCTTACTGCACTGGGCAGCTGCTGGCTGCCTCACCGGTGGGGAGCACGGCTGCAAGGGAAAGGCGGCCAGGCGCTTTAACAGCTGTGGGTGCCCATGCCGGGATGCAAAGGCTTGGCTTCTTTTGGAGGATTTTGCTGGATGAACAGTGTACAGCTTTAATTGCTTTTTGTGCGTGTGGTGCCTGTGGAGATCATCCCAAATGCTGCAGTCAGGCCCCCGGGAGCACGATTCATACTCCATACCAGGCTCGGTATCTGTCGCATCATGCAGCGTCTGCTTGCATGTAGCCAGTCCTGTGGTGCTGTGTCAGTTCCTGGACCACAGGAGCATCCTTCAGCTCCCTGCAGCACCCTGGCTCATTTGCCCACATCTTCCAGAGTCTCCAACAAGGCAAGCGCAGTTTTGCAGAGTCACCTCTTTCCCCACACTCTGCTGGTATGTGGGGTGCAGCATGGGAAAGACAGCCTGTTTCTGGGAATCAGTCAGAAGGTATCAATGAGGAAATGACTGAAACTGATTAGCTGGAAGGCATTTTTTTACCTCAGCATGGATTTTCTGGTGCAGAGAGACAGAGCACTATGAGAAGAAGACGAGTGGAGAGGACAAGGCCCTTTTTATCCCTGGGCATCAGGCCGTGCAGACGGCAGTCCGTATAGTGTCATGGAGGACAGGCTGTACAACCCAGTCCCCGTGTGTCGTGGAGTGGCTGGATCCAGCTCTTCTCCTACCTTCCAAAAAACACATCCAAATTGCTCTTTAAAACTGTCTAGGTTTTATTATTTTTCCTCTCATGGCATAGGAACAGAGAGCCTTGGGGCTTTTAGGAGCAGCAGCGGTAAAATAATCTCATGATGGGCTGACGCTCTGTGTGTGTATGCGCGTGCGTATTATACACAGACTGAGCCAACAGTTGGATAATGTATTTTTAAGTGCTACTCCTTCCAAATATCATCTTGGCACACTTCAGATATCTATCTTTCACTTTCAAACCAAAGGAAGACTGATTCATCTTGAAAAATCTGTCTTCTAGACACTATGAAGTTGTGGCTGATGAAAACACACTCTTCCCAAGGATGCTGCTTTGTTTATCATTTCACGTTGCAGAGTGTGCTGTGGATGTGCAGAGCCTACAAACGCCACACCTTCTTGAAAGAACACTGCAACCGCTTGTCAGATGTGCCAGAAACAAGTGCGTGCCAGAAAAAAAAAACTCAAAAAGGACAGGAGTCTGCACCACAGACAATGCAAGAGCTCGAGCACTCTGAAGCAACAGCAGCTCTTGTCCTTCGGTTTTAACCCTGTTTTCCAGACTCATTGATTTAACATAATGAGGTTGTTGTACTTACTGGGAAGGCTACTCACCATTATAAGTTCTCCTTTGTTGCCGTGTGTCACTTGAGGAGGACCCTATAACACCTAAGTTTGCTTATTTTCACTTTAGTTTCCTCCTTAAGATATTTTTTAGTTATAGTACTTCCAAAAGACTTTACAGCTATTAGATCCCTAGTGAGATGGCTACCTCCTGGCCTACTACCCTGTTTCTTCATGCTCTTCCACATCTATCTAGAGTGATCCTGTGCCCCAGCCTGTGGTTAAACCTTTGATGGTTATGGGGCTGGTTTTGGTTTGTGTGTGCTCACTGCCATTGCTCAGAAGAGAGAAAAAACCTGCTTAAAATAGCAAGATTAAGTTATTTGTGTAGTTGTTTAGACAGGCTTTGAGCTATTGGTTCAACAGCATTATCTACGTGTCTTTCTTCATTCAAACGTTCCCTGCTCCGTACCATCCAGTTGCTCAGGAACTCATTTACCAGTGGGGCAGGATGCAATGTGCAGACGTGTGATGAGCTGGGCTGCCACCAATTGCAGTGGCATTACCAACTGAGTTGCAAAACCACAGCAGCTGGAAGCCCCTGTCCCCACTGCCAGAGCAGGGGGACAGCCCTGATACAGCGGGGCTGGACGTGCACACAGAGGGGGCTCCCAGAGCCGTTGGCCTTCCAGCGCCCACCCTGCCAACAGTGGGGCCCAGGCCAGACGCCATGCATCTCCTGAGCTGCTCATCCCTGTGCGTCTGCTGGCTTCTGCTGTGCCCTGGATGGGTGGCACAAAACTATCACCCCAGTCCCTCTCTCCCTCCTACCCTGGCCAAAAGGCAGCCAAGGGCCCTCTTCTCCAGCCCTCCACTGCCAAGGTGCCCATGCGCATACCATGGCTGAATTCAGGCACTGTGTTATTAATGGAAATCTGACAACGTGACTGACTGTAGGTGGTGTCAGTGCTGTGGCCCTGGCAAAATGTAATGTGTCATAACAGGTCTTTTGTGGGCTCTGCCAAGGTAAAACCTGAGGGCGTTAGGACACCCTTCTTCCCTTGTGGAAACCAGCTTATTGCTTAATATGTTCCATTCAAAGAAAGCAATAAATGAGGTTTCACCTGCTTTTCTTCCTTCTCTCTCCTCCTTTTCTTTCCTTCTTCTTCATCCTCCCTCTTCCTCCTCTCCTTGCCCTTCGTATTCTTTTGCCTTCTCTTCCTCATCCTCATCCTCTTCCTTCTTTTCTCCTCCTTTTTCTCTCTCTCCTTCTTTCTTCTGCTCCATCTTCTTCTCCTTCTGATCCTTTTCCTGTTCTTCATCCTCCTTTTTTGATCTTATTGATCCTGACAATTGTCAAAGCAATCTCTGTGGTCTTCACATATAGGAAGCCTCCTTTTGCCTCCTCCATATCTGACCACTTGCCACCACTGCCACCACTTCCCTGCTGCAGGGAGTTGACACATCCCCTCATACAGCCAGCAGGCCATTAGCCCCTGACCGCTCCTCCGCACCAGGATCTGCACCAGCAGCTGCCTGAAAAGAGGGCTGCTGCACTCACGATTCCCACTCTTTCCCTCCGTTCCCACCTTTCTTCCCCATACATGTACACAACCCCTTTCTGAGACCTGTGGAGTAAAGTTAGCTCACTGGTGTTTCCAGCTCCCTGACCTGAAAACAGCCCCGTACAGGGCCCCAACCCAGCAGCACAGTTTTGAGCGAGAGAAGTGGCAAGGGGAGGCTGTGCTGAGCAGCAGCACGCCCTCTCCCGCGTGCCCTTACCTTCTTCTGTGAGTGGGGTGCAGGAGGGTTCTCCTCAGCTGCCCTTGACCTTCTCCTGATACCTCCTGGCTGCGTGCACACCCTGGGAAGGGGAAGCTGTGGCCGGAGGAAGAGGCAGGCAGGGCTCCCTGGCTGCAGGACAGGTGTAGACTGGTCCAGGTGCTCACAGCAGCCTGGGCTGGACCAGGTGGCAGGAGGAGGTGTGGGGAGAAGTGTAAGAGAGGAGAGGCCCAGGCTGATGGTTCAGGTCGAGATGTTTAGCCGCCCGTTTGAACACTTCATCCTGCTGCCGGTGACACTGTGCCGTCCATACCTGACGCTCTGGTTTGGTCTCCACGCTTCAATTATCTACGTCTCTGCTGAACAGCATCTAAGGGAGGAAGTTGGTGACACAGACCTTGCTGACAAGTTGGGGACCCCCATGTCAGCAATATCTGCTGGCCTCTGCACCTGCTCCAGTATGCAGAAAATAGAAGAATTGGTTGACCATGAGCAACACAAAGCTTCAAGGCTCTGGGGGTGTTGCCTGGAGAGCATCCCCCTGTCCTCAGAGAAACTTTACTATTACAATGTCTGTTTTTGTTCACTTCAACCAAATGAAAAAACAAAGTACTGAAATGTTTTATGCAACGAGGTATTCCAAACTGTTTTGGTTAGGGATAGTTGAAACATAAACTTTATTTTATAGTGTGACAGTTTACACCAAATGAAGAAAATGGAATCCAACATCATAAAACCACTTGAAGCAAAACACTACGATGCCTTTTAAAACTATTTTGTTGACATTTTGATGAAGATCACTGCACTATCCTGAAATATTTCAAGTGTACTTAAGGCATTTTTCTACTTGAATACTATCGTCTTGAAAACATGTCACTGTTTTTGCTTGACCTAGAGCGTTGTCTCTTCCTGCAATTTAGCCATTCACCAGAAGGTGGAGCTTAACGTCTTGTAAGCGAACCAGCGTTGAAAGAACATTTACAAAGTGCTTTGGATTCGATGGCTTGAAATGTGTCTTCTCTCCTCCCTGTTTTGCAGAGGAAATCCTTCTGGATCAGCATGGCAGCTCCCCAGGCCATAAAACCTCTAACTCTGGAGTCTTAATGGTCCCAGCCTGTCTGGTCCCAGCACAATCTGGTTGAGCCAAAATATCATCACCTAAGACACATCAAAGCCCAGAATCCTTGTAACAAGGGTGAGAATCATTATGTCCCTGGAGATGCTACTGACTTTCTTCGGGATTACTGGGAAACTAATGAATGGGAGACAGAGGAGCATTTGCTTCGTGTTTCTGCCCCAGTCCCAGCAGGCACCGAGCGCAGTTCCTGCGTACCTGCAGGTCAGAAGCTGGTCAACTTGATTCCTGCACGGTGGGTCGTGATGCTGTGCTCCGTGCACCTCTTGGCAATCTTGGGCTCATGCGAGCTCTCAAGAAGGCTCATCTGGCACCCAGAGCACTGTTGCCTCACAGTGGAGAGTGCTCCTGTACTGAGGTCTTAACTTGTCCACAGCAATCATTATGCTGCAGTAGCAGGAAGCATTTTGGATAGCATGGTCCCAAACCCCACAGTGCCTCAGGGGCAAATGTCTCAGATACTGAAGCAGAATGAGTTCCATGTGAGGCCATGACAGAGCAACAGGGGTAGATGAGCATGCCTGCAGTGACCCGTGTTACTAGGATGCAGCACAGCAATGGGATGCATGAAAAGGAGCTTCCTCATGGCTTTCTGTTTAGATACACAGTGTTGCTTAAGTTCACTCTGGGTCATGCTAGGTCGTGTTTAGGTAGGTAACTGGAAGCTGGCTAGCTTTGGCCATCTGCTTTACGGATGCGCTCAGGACTAAGACTTCATACTGAACAGTACCTGACTAAAAGCATAGCATTGCCCTCAGCTTTCCTCAGCTGCAGTTTGGGAGGAAGCACGGCTGCCTTCTCTGTGCGATGCAAGGAGTGTTTGGCTCAGAAACGCCCTTGTTCATGGTTCTCTTTTATGAGCCAGAAAGATGCAGTTTGGCTTCAGATATCTTTGGTGCAAGTTCATTTAGATCCTTTTCCTGGAGGATGTGAGTGGGATGAGGTATTGACACCTTCTCCATGCATGAACTTTCTACTGAAATTGGGTGACCAGAGCAACTGCTCTTTGTAGTGGCAACTCACATCACAGCCACAGAAATGTCTTTTTTGGGTCATACCAAAGTTTCATCTAGATCAGTGTCCTGTCTTTGGCAATGGCCATAAGAATAGAGCAAATGTACAGTGATTCTTCCCTACAGTACTCCTCTGACCAGCAGTGATTTCCAGGCTTCATTGAGCTACAGATGATGTCTTTATGTTTGATTATCATTCAAGAGATTTTGGTCAGTTCTAGTCGGCAGCTTTCCTGGCGTCTGTTTATCCTAAGGCTAAATTCCGACCGCTTCCATTTAGAGACACTTTGAAAAATGGTTAGCTGTAATGGACCTACTGGAAATCACTTCAGCGTTGAATTCAACAGATTCCTTTGGTTAGCCATCTAGGTGCTGGCAACGTTGATTAGTGAAGATCCAGTTCTTTCAGTTTTACACCATTCTGATGAATGGCACAAACCCATTTGCTCAAGAAAGCAAAACCCAAGAGGGGTGGCCAAAACTTTGACCTGTTGAATCAGAACGAGTGGTTCAGTGTCCTCTCATGAAAAAGAAATGAGAAATCCTTTTCTGCATATTTTATTTCAAAACAATAGTCTTATCTCTATTTCAATTAATGCGTGGTTTATTAACAGTGAAGATAAGTCCCGCTGAGTATTCAAAACATTCATCTCTTTTGCATCCTGAAAAGCAATCAATAGACTCATAGCAGTATTGGCACTGGGCAGAAGTTAACCACAACTAAGAGTGAGGTTAACATGGCAGACCCACTTGCTCAGGAAGTTCTTGAGACAAATCTGAAACACAGTGTTCCTGTCTGGCAGCACAGAACAAATTAAGCATTTTTCTTAGCTCTTAAAATGCATTTAAATGCCAGCATTCTCATGGGGAAAATTGGTTTCTGAAAAGAATTTGCGTCAAAATTATCTTTATACCCGCTTCCCTAGAAAAGAGTTGATTGTCCTTTATTTTCATAACCTCTGTGCCAAATATCCCAAGTATGAGGAAATGCTGAGTTCTGCATCCTACTTGCAGCCACGGTTTCCCCTCAGGCAGCCTCTTCTCATGCCAGAAAATGGCTGCCAGTTCCCCTTGCAGTACAGTTTGGATGGAGCACTGCCACCCATCACATCCCTGAATCTGAGGCGCAGCAGCTATAGAACTTGTTAATTCTGGTGCCACCAGAGCCCAATGGAGGTTGTCGTCTAGTTATTCTGGGTGTTATACAGCAGGAGAAAAGAGATGAACCCTGCCAAGATGCACCTACAGGCAGAAAAATGAAAGACGTACAACAGCTAGGCACCAGAGACCGCTGAGAAATGACCGTGATGTTATTAGAGTATTTCAAAGGTGGGTGCCTGTGGAGGTAATCTAGATTACCTGGAACTATAAATGCAAAGAGAGTTAGTTAAAACTCATCTCCATATATCTGCATGGCTGTTGTTGTTCAAAGTGAACATGACTCGGTTGATGTTATTAAGGCAGTTTCACTTCACAATATTCATGAATTCCAGTTAATTTTCCTGAGTGTCCCAACGTGGACAGGCCATGGTACAACTCCACTTTCCAAGCTGGGGCTAGAGGAGGGAAGGATGGGAGGAAGAGGAGTCATTCTGCTTAGACAGAGTCAGAAACGAGGTGACTGAGTGCCTTGTTGAAGAGATGAGGCTTAAGCACAGACCAGCTCTTCACAGCAATTTGTCACATGCAAGAAAGTCTATACAGGAGACAGCAAGGCGATGTCAAAGGCTGAAGGATGATAAAGGCTTGAGAATGGTCACCTAGGGAAGGTCTGAAAGGTGAAAGAGAAACCTTTGATAAGGTGGAGCCAGTGGGTGCTCAGAAGCAAGAGGGAAAAATAGAGAGTTAAGAAAATGACTGAGAGTAATGCTCTGAAGGGAGTGGGTGCAAGAGCAGAGAAAACTGGAAAGGAGGAGGGCTGTGAAATGATGCAAGAAGAAATAACAGATTTTAGAGAGGCTGTGGAAGATGAAGAAAACTGAGACATAGAAACAGTCACATCCAGAGGAGGGAGCAAGTGAAAGATGATACCCAGGAAAAGGACAAAGGGGACTCAGAGGAAGCTGGTATTGACCTGTCAAACAGAGAAGCAGTGCTAAAGCAAGTATCAACATCGCAGTCAAGCAGATCAACAAGGGAGCAGTCTGTGGCAAAGACAAGATCCATTTCAGAGAGTATGAAACATAGACCACAGCTGCAGGGCAAATTGAGGGAGAAGAGGAAAGATGCCAGGTAATCAAATGGGCACCAGTGTGGAGGTGAGAGCTGGCGAGCTTGTTGTTGGGAGGTAGTGATGTAAGGGAAGGTTAAGGTCCAAGGGAGGTCATCCACGAGTTATCGTGGGACATCAATATCAGGATGAGGCAGGAAGAAGAGCTGAATGACATAGTGATGATGGGAAGAGGGTGAGTAAGAGCAGAAAGGTGCTGGAATTAGTAATAATGAGAAGAAAAGCCCAGCAGCTTTCCTCCACTTCCTCTCCCTGGAACAGNTGGAGGCGAGAGCTGGCGAGCTTGTTGTTGGGAGGTAGTGATGTAAGGGAAGGTTAAGGTCCAAGGGAGGTCATCCACGAGTTATCGTGGGACATCAATATCAGGATGAGGCAGGAAGAAGAGCTGAATGACATAGTGATGATGGGAAGAGGGTGAGTAAGAGCAGAAAGGTGCTGGAATTAGTAATAATGAGAAGAAAAGCCCAGCAGCTTTCCTCCACTTCCTCTCCCTGGAACAGAGGACAGGACCTAGTTGCTAAGAAAGGTGTGGGAGAGAAAAGGAAGGAGTAAGAGGACCATGAGGATGAAGAAATGGTGAGATGCTATCTGAGGATGAGGGGTGAAAGTTAAAAAGGGAGGAAACATGACTAGGGAAAGGAAAAATGAGGGAGGACAAAGCAACAGTGCTGGAGAGGATAGGGACATGGGTGCAGTTGGAGAAGACCTTTTGAAAATGCCACTTGGACTCCAGACTGCTTGCAGTTCCTAAAAGAAAGGGAGGAAATGCAGGTCCCTGAGATTCAGAGGTGCCCCCTGCACCTGCAGTGTGCTCAAACCATCACTAGCTCTTCCTCTGCTCGGCTGAGCTGCCTCTTTGTGGCACCCGGATCCCGACAGTCCATAGCCCACAGTCCCAGGGCAGGCATCTCAAATAAAAGCACCTTGTCCCTGAAGCAGAGGAAGAACATCAATGCAAAGCTGAAGGATAAAACACCGTGAATGACACAAATACTGCAGAAGAGCTTTGCCAGGTGGCCCTATGCTGTGTTTCCAAACTGGTGCTTCAAGCATGCAGAGCCCTCATGCGTAGGAATAATCTTTCTCCCGAGACAGCAGCAGCAGGGCTGTGTCCCTCACAGTGCGGCGGTCTCATGTTCAGCAAAGCATCCTCCTTGTTCCTGGGTTGCAGGCAGAGCCGGAGCGTGTTGGTAGCGTCTTCCAGCCCCATCCGGCAACCCGAGCTGTGCCTGAGGGGCATGCTGCCCTCCGAGCTGTCTGCCATGAGATCAGCTCGGCAACACCATGCCACTTTGGGGCCATCCATCTGAGCCTACAGGTCCAACGGAGATGTTAACAGCATGTTCAGGGGATCCTTCCAAATATTAGCAGCGCGTGCTGCTGAGCACTGTTACAGAAATACCCGACTCTCATAGGGTGAGAGCCAGGCCGTGGGGCGGGGATCTGGCCTTCCTCACGGCCCTGGTGACAGGAAGACCACTCATGGAGAAATCAGGAACAACTCTTCAATGTTTTGGGGGTCAGCTTGCGCAACAGCGGTATTGTTTGCAGTCGCCGGGCTGACATGAAGATTTAGGCAATTGGGCTGCTTGGTGGGAGGGGCCCTTCTGAAGAGGAAAGGGAAGCACAAACATCTCGGTGCAGCAGGAGACTTGCCTGAGGAGCCAGGGGGGCTCTGGCTCATTCCTGTATGCAAAATTGGGGGGGGGGGGGGGAGGGGAGGAGGCCTCGGCTAGGACCCCTCCTTTAAAGCTAGCATTAAACGGCCTGTGATGTGCTTGGGTCAGAGGGTTTAACGGGGCTGAGTGATACTTTGGATTTATGCTCATAAATAGCATAAAATGCTACATAATGCGTTTTGTAAAGCTCTTCGGGAAACCTTGACTTGAAAATACACATAACATCCTTTTTTTGGGGGGGTGGGGAGGGGATCGTATTTTTGGGACGATGTTTTGAGCTCGAAAATGTTCATTTGTTATTTTTGTCTATCTAATTAACAAAAAGTCATGTCTGGCCAACACTTTTTCAATTATCTGTTTAAGATCTGCAACCACAAATAGCTCCAAATAGTTTAAGTCTTTGTGAATCACCCTAAAGGTTGAAAAGCTTTTATCTTTCTTCCAAATGTCAGTAGTCAGTTAATTCCAAGTATTAAATACCACGGGTTCAAAGTCTCCTAACTCTGCAGATCGCCGTCTGCACTTTACCATGTTTTCGGGGTACCGTTGCTGAGGGACAGCGTGACCTCAGCGATGTGACTGGCAGAGAATTCATGGGATCATGCTGTGCAGCAACTGGAAGAATTAGTCTTGACTAGTGAGATGCCTCTCTGTCTTGTAGCTGACAAAATCAAACACTGGTTTGAAATTCATTGCGCTGAGTGCCTGCCAGAAAATGCAATGTAATGCAGTTTATTTGAATTCCGAGTGTTCTGAGTAGGGCTGAAGCTGGAGTAAACAATAACCCTAAAAAAACACTGTGAGAGCAAAGCAGTTGCTGTCATTAAGGAAAAAGTAACCCCAAGCCATTGATCAATCTTAGATTTTTTCTTGCCAAAAAGAGACATAACAATAGCCTGCTCTTTTAACAGAAGGACCTCAGAGAAGGAATATGCTCTACTGCTGTAAAAAATAGAGTGGCCTTCTCACTCCTGAGTTTCCAGGAACGTGAGTGCCTATCAGGAACAGGCTGTCACTTGCTCCCTGGTGGGGGAGCAGGGGGAGCGTTAGGGAAAACGAGCTTGGACAAATCTCCAGATCGGTGGAGTTTATATGGGTCCAGCTGACATTTATTAGAGTTGGGAGATGAATCCTCTGAGGCTCTCATCTTCATGAAGCGTGCCGTACTCCCTCACAATCCCTGCAAGTGCTGAGCCTGGCGAGAGTCCTTTGCTTGCAAGACCAGAGCTCCCTGTCCACATCTCTGTCCCCATCCCCATCCCAGTCACTGTCCCTGGGCTGGCAGCACGGGAGCTTCCCTGCAATCGCTGCTTTGAGCTGCTGGCAGTGGTGTCACCAGGCAAAGAGGAGCAGTGAGTAAGGGCAGCCCCTCCTGTGTCCTCAACACTCCTATTTTCTGGCAGAGTGCTATAGCTCCTGCTGTAGGAGTTAAGGGGAGGAGGGTGAAAATGGGGGTCTAGAAATCCTAAACTCTCCATCACATAGCCAGGCTGTGCTGAGGGCCTGGCCACGAAACGCAGATGCCCTCTATGCCTTGGAGCTGTGATGAAAATCCATTTATTTTGGCAAAGTGGCATACGCCAGGGTTTTGTGCAGGGCCTCAGCCTCTGTCTCTGCTTGAGATTTTTTCCAGTGCCGTGTCTTGATGTTACCTCCAGCTGCAATGTGGACACACAACAGCCATGCAGGAACTGCAGCTTTGAAACCCTACCTGCCTTTCCAGTTCAGTGATCTTGCGTTGTGGGGGGCTCAGTGCAAAGGTATGAGGCATTTTTTCCTATTCTAGCAGCAGCCACAGTCGTGTTTAATTTGGAAGAACCCATGGTAAGAGCGGCCAAGCTGACACACCTTTTCTTAGGCTGCTGATGCCAAGATGAAGCTTACAGGACTCAATACTTCTTTGTGCTGACTGTGAGCTTTAGCAGTTGAAATGGTCTTGAACCTGGTCAGCCAATGTTGCTTCTCTCATCGTCATCAAAGTTTATGTCAGTTACTCTTCCTCCTGACAGTTCCCAGGATGTAAACATTGATGTCCAGGCACCACACTGGCAGAGGTCCTGTACCTCTGGGGACTGTGCGCTTCAGGCAGTCAACAGCACTCAAGTTTGACAAGCTTCAGCGCTTGCTTCATTTACCCACTTTGCTTTTCATTGAGTTGACAGTCCCAGAGCTGGGCTCAGGATTTGTAACACCATGCTGGAGCACAGGGAACTTGTTCTTGAGGCTTTAAATGTACATTTTGCAAAGACTTTCCTAAGCAGCACTTATATTCTGCTGTTTTACTGCTGACTAGTTGCAGTGTTGAAAGGTGTCTGGTGAAGCAGCAAAGACTATGACTCTACGTGGCTGAATTACATCAACTTGGCCTCACCAAGAGGTGAAGAATGGGGAATCATGCCATCATATTCTTACACTCGCTGTTCTGACAAAATCACATTGTAGAGTAGCACAGTGCTATCTCCATATCCATAAACACTCAAATGAAAATCTTCATCCGTTCTAGAAGCTGAAGCTGTTTAATGGAGAGGAGCAGCAATCTTCAACCCACTCTCAGCACATCAGATAATTAGCAGAGTATATACAAGCAGAGTACTGGAGAAAGAAGATGGAGAATGAGGATTTGGAGGTGGATGCTACCATTGTAGCAATAACTGAGATGATCCTCCCGAGACAGGCTGATAAAAAAGCGAGAAAAATGACCAAATGAAAGAATCTTAGAAGTAGACTAATATAACTAACTTCTGGAGGTGGCAGGCTGGAGTGCCCGTATCTTCCTGAGGCTACAACCCCACAAACCCCCATCTCCCAGCGCACTCTCACCGTAAAACCAGAGATCTAAATAGGTCTGGCTTCCGCTGTGCGTCCCAACACCTCTGCTCGTGCTGCTCTACTTCATGTGGTCGGCTCAGCCTTTACCAAAGCCCTTCTTGCTGAGTGGCCTGACCAGCTGTCTCAACAGCCTTTTTCACGGGGTTTCCTCTCTGGACCAAGGTGTGCTTGCACGGCATGTGCAGGCCGAACAGCGTCTGCGCGGGAGAGGAAGTTACAGCTCATGTCGTGGCATTTGGAGCCACAGAGCTGGAAACCAGCTTGCCTTGCCTTGGCTTTGTAGGAAGGAGGAAGTGCTGAAATGGAGCCCAACAGAAGTAGTGCCAGGCATTTTGTGCCTTAAAGTCATAGAAATGTAAAATCATTCAGTTTGGAAAAGACCCTTAAGATCATCGAGTCCGAACGAAGTCCAAACACCAGCATTTTTGTGAGGTGGAGAAGATACAGTTTCAGACATACACCACTTAAGAAGCAAGGAATGTCAGCTCTACAGCTGCCTGAAAAATCTTAGTGGCTCCTTGTTTGTGTGCAGGCATTCTTTAATGACATAATCCCCTCTTTAGTTTTTGTTTAAATGAGTCTACCAGATGGGCACACAAGAATTCAGACTGCATTGACATTCATGTGGTAATTTAATTTAACTGAAAAAACTTGTCAATCTCTTCTGACTTTTTTTTTTTAACCTGAATCTAGAAGCTGAATTGGGTACATATCCCAAAGAGCTTCATGAACAGGGGCCTGAACCATTTAATCATGAAAACAATGGAAATATTTCCTTTGGTTTTGGTGGGAGGACTAGCAAAGCGTATAAACAGAAGTAATTAACAAATACAGTAAAGAAACTTAGCAGACAAGCGATCACCAGAAGAAGAGCCAAAATTCAACAAATGGGTTGACTATGAAAATTGACTACTAGTGATTTGCCCATTACAAGTATATATGCTACCTTGTCTTCTTTTGGAAAAACGAGCATCTGTTTTATGTGATGCAGCTATCTGTGCTTCTACCAACCTGTGCATATGCTCATAGTGAAGAAGGACGACCTGCAAGGAAGTGGGGAGGTTACCAGGTGCTTGTAGGAGTTTTACATGGCTGGGAGGAATTTCCTGTCTCTCTTTCAGCCTCTTTTCTCTCTGTTAGTGGCCTGCAACAGAATTGTAAGCTTCAGCTCAAAAGCATTACATGATTAACATGCTTAAAACTGTTTCTGTTCATCTTGAAGTAAAATAGATGCTTAGGCTTATGCATATAAATAATCCTCGCACTTTGTGCAGGTTTAATGTTAAAAAGGTGCCAAATGTTTACAGGACAAGGATCTCAAATAATGTAAACAAAGTTGTGCTGAGCGATGATCACCATTAGAATAAGTGGTCAGAAACTGCCTGAGCAGTGTTTAATGCAGTATTCCTACCTTCTTGTGCATGAATAAAGCAAATGTCACTGGAATTTAGTGAAAGGCTGCTGTGTTTTCACTTGGATCCAAAGCTGTGATTGCAGTTTGTGTGGAAGCTAGCTCTCTCAGACACTCATCACAGGAGATGTGACTAGCTGCTGGGTGCTGAACTGTGCCTGCATCGTAGGCCATGCTGCCACATCCATACCTGTACTGATGCTGGGGCCAAATCCTGCTTGCTTATGTCCAAGTCAGCTGCAGCCAGCACTCCCATTTCAGAGGAAAGAAACTCTCTGTACAGAACTCTTGAGGTTGCCTATAAATATCTCGGCAATTTGGCTTACTAAAATTATTCTGGTATATGCCCTTGTCTGTCTGCCTCCTCCATTATAGACCTGCCTCTACAAACTGGTGGGATTACCATTTCTACCCCAGGGGCTGCAGCTATCTTTCCTTTGCATTAATGACAGACATTCTAGAAGTCA
The DNA here is from genome assembly GCA_013398225.1 of Steatornis caripensis. Classification (NCBI taxonomy): domain Eukaryota; kingdom Metazoa; phylum Chordata; class Aves; order Caprimulgiformes; family Steatornithidae; genus Steatornis; species Steatornis caripensis. The sequence goes on from VZSC01010140.1 coordinate 199,165, forward strand.
AGAGTGAATAAATTTGTTTCCCAAATACAGAAAGCTGTTTCATTAGCTGATATAATCAGCGGAGCTCAAAAGAGGGTGAAAGGAGATGGGGCAAGAAGCTCTGCTAGATTGCGCCAGCTAAGGACCTGGTCCAAAGAGTTTTTTAGAAATCCAGGCAGTAAGCTGCTGGTGCTGCATCCTCCCTGCTCAAGGATCCTCTGGGGTACAGTGATTATTTGTCTGGCCATGTGTGGCTTGAAAGAGAAGCATTTGCATAAACAAGAGAGAAAGCATCAGCAATCCCAAATATTCCTTGTCTTGGTTTGGGCTATAGTTTAATCTTAGATATTACACTAATGTCAGCTGGTCTAATTACAGAAAACACTTTTCCTGCAAAAAACCCAAATTCCACATTACCGTAGGAACAAGCCCATACCCATTGAAACACGCATCTTGGCTGATTCCTGAGTTATTGACATTCTCGATGGAATTCTGCCTTTTAAATTAGAAACATCCAAGGCAGCACAGCACGTAGAGGTGAGCAGGGTAGGTGGTTTCATCCAGGTGGATGGCTGCACTCCTGCGTATTCAATCCTCTGTCTCCCCTGGATGCGCTTGCACCAGGTAAGCAGTGAAGAAACAACTGAGGGAAATATAAACCCTGCCAGATTTGTGAACTCTGCAAAGATTCATGCTTTCCAATACATCTCTACACCACTTTCCCTCCAGCTGGAAAGTGCAGTGGTTTTCCCTTTTCAGAGCTATTATGTAAAAAGCAGTAAGTGGTCTTGAGCCTGCTGGGCGATGTCAGCTCCCATGGAGGGTCCCTGCATTGCCTCTGCCACCCACAACAAGCTGGGGAGTGAGTGGGCATGTGGGTGCTGGAGGGGCATGCTGAGGCTGTGCCTCCTGCCTTGCCAGGTACCATTTGCTACTGAGAGCAAGCTCAGATGTCCCTGTCAGGGAATGCTGGCACAGCCATGTTGTTCCGTATCTACAGCCACTGCAATTTTCAAATGGCCAGCAATACCTTCCTGACATAGAAAGGCTCTTGCTACAGATTTTAGGCAGGATTTGAATTTTGGATTTTCTGTGATGCTGAGATCCCTGACTCTAATAGATCTTTACCCAAGTTTATTTGCTAAAACTTTTGACCCAAATATTCAGATCTCTCAGTCTGGTTGGTTTTCTTCTCTAGCTGCCTAGAGTTTCTAAACTCTAGTGGAGTTTACCTTTTCCCAGGAAGAACTAGCGCGCGACGTGAGAATTGAATATGTCGTTAACAAGTCAGTTTTCAAGTCATAATCAAGTTCATAATAATTGATTCATAACCCAGAAAAGGCCTTTCAAAGTTGCACTCAGGGTGCAGGTGGCATTTAATGTAAAAGGCTATCTGGGCTCAGTACCTCACTGCCTGACTACTGCTATTGTACTGCGAGCCGCATACTCGAGGAGATCCCTCAGGAAGGGGAGAATAGAAGCCGAAAGGGGATAACAAAGCAGTGATGCTCAAGCAACAAGGGCAGCATTCAGAGCAATGAGCTGAACAGTGAAAAGTGAGGAGAAAGTTACCAGTGTTGCTCGATCTGATGTGGAGTCAACAGGCTGCAACAGGCAGCAATATATTGAACATGTGGTGTTACAGATGTGCGTTACCTCGAACTGTCTGAAACCCTGTCATCTAGAGAGTCCTTCTCTTTGGTATGCTGCTTTGTTTTTAAAAGCATCTCCCAGGCTGTAGCAGTCAGATTCAAGGAGGAAATATTCCTGGAGACCACTGCAGCTGAGGCCCTGTGCCATGGCATAATTTGGCTACCTGCTTGAGTTCGGGGCTACAATCCCACCTTGCCAATGGCTGCTTAAATCTCAGCCTGCTCCCAGGCTCCCATCTGGGGTGCAGTGATCACGTCGCTCTGAAACAAAACCCAGGTGTAGTTCTGCAGGGGGCTGCCCCATACCCACTATGGATGAGTGAGCACCGGGTTTGACTTCCCGTGCCCCACAGACCCCTCCAACACCATCCCCACTGTAACATCAGCAGAGTATGCAGCCCTGCTATGAAAGCACCTCTCGGCTCACCAGTTAACACAGTCTTCACCTCATTTCAGACACTGCAAACTGACGAAAACGCGCACATGTAACACCCAGAGCCCCAACGAGATCATGTGCCCGCCGTTAAGTGTGCCCGCCGTTAGCGGTGGAGACGCCATTAGCGTGCTGCCGTGGGCAGGGGGGTCTGAGCAGCTCGGCCAGGAGGGTTGGAGAAGCGAGCAGGGCCAGAGTCCCAGGAACAGGTATGTCCAGCCGCAGAGACGTAGCCTGTGATTTCAGAGCTGACTCTGTGCTGGTCCGCCACACGCTCAGCCACAAGGCTGTGCAGCAGCATGCCAGGACGGGTGTCTGAGCAGAAGCAGGTGCGGAGCCGGCAGATTCCTGTGCGAAGCCTGCCCACGTTATTTGCATTTCTTTGCATTGTGCTTTTGCTTTTTTGGTCTCTTTGGGTTTTTTTGCCAGCAAATGTGGTGTTTATTTTTCCCAGTGTCTACAGAAACTCTTGTATCTTACCTCTCCCTCCATAGCAGGCAAGAACTGTAATGCCCATTTTTTGTTTTTTTTTTCTTTGCCTTGATTTCCACAGCAGAGAATCTGTGATTAATTGTTATGAAAATATGGATATCCTTCAGCAATGCAGCAAGAAGTAGATGGGGGATCCGTGTTCGGGTGGGGGTGAGGGGGATGGTGGTGGGAGAACCAGACAAGCCTGACTGAGCAGTGCCTTGTGGATCTAACAGTGCATCTCTCCAGCGCAAGACGACTGAAGCAAAAACCCCTGCCAGATGCGGGGTGGAAGTTCAGAAAGAGCATAAGGTGATGCGAAGAAGGAAAGCCAACCAGCCCTGCCTAGAAGGTTCTGTACAGCCGTTCGCACCCGCGGGCGCCGGGCCCGCCCGGGGCAGAGCACCCACGGCAGCTGGGGCCGGGCCAAAAGGCAGCGCGGTGCGTGTGCAACACGCGTGGGCCGGCTGAAGCTCCCCCGGGTGCCGAGGGACAGGCTCAGAGCCGGCGAGCTCCCCGAGGAGCGGTTTTCCGAAGGAGCCAGGTGAGCGCACGGCGAGGGCGGGGGATGCTGCCGGGAGCGCCGGGCGGGGCGGGGCGGGGCGGG
>VZSC01010140.1:202961-287017 GCA_013398225.1 Steatornis caripensis
CCGAGCGGGGAGGGGGGGTCTGCGAAGCCGGGGCAAGCCGCGGCACCGAGGGTCTGGGGGACCGCTGCGGCTCTCGGAGACCGAGACCCTCTGCAGGTCAGCCCGCTGCCGCTCGGCTGCGCTCGGGACAGCTCCGGGGCGCGGAGCTGCAGCCTGCGAGGACGCTCCCAGCCAAACGTGAGCCGAGGGCAACGGAGGGGCTGCTTCCCTCTGGCCTTGATCCCGTCTGCGCCTTATTCCCGCTGGCAGCGGGTCCTGGTCCCTTCGTCCCGTCGGGGCTCGGCCGAAGAGCCCCGCTCACCCGGTTAACGGCGCTGACACCAGGCAGCACCCGCGCTGAGCATCTCCCTGGAAAGTCAGGCGACATCCCGCTTTTCTTTCTTCCCGCCTCCCACATTCCCTGTGGATGGGACCCTGGATGAGCCTGGGCGAGGCTGCGGCTGCTGTCGGGATTCCCCGGGCTCTCAGGCTCTGGTTTAGGCTGGTCAGGAGGTGGTGTTGTGGGCTGCGGTGGCAGATCTTGCCCGTCCTTTCCCGCCCGGGAGCAGTCTCCGCTAACTGCAGCCGCCGCGGCACCGTTTGCACCGCAGGCAGTGCTAAAGCCCGAAGCTGGCTCGGCTTGTGCCCACGAGGTCGTTTCACCAGAGCACGGCTAGAGGAAACGTATAGAGGGACGTACTGAGACATTTCAGCACCAGATTTTAAGTGCTGGGGATACAGTGGCCAGGGCGGTACGGGGGACACCTACTCTCTGGCTCTGGATGTTGTGGCTGTCCCGACTCCAGCCCAGTGCTGTGGTTTCAGAGGAGCCAGCCGAGCACGATAGCATCTCACCCCCTGGCAGCTCTGGGCTGTGCGGGAGAGCCCGGGACCTGATGTCACCCGCGGCTCCTGGTGAGTTTTAGTGTGCGGCTAAACAAACTGGAAAGATCTGCTTAACGCGCAACAGGGAAAAGATCTTTGAGCCTGTTTGAAGACCTTCCCTGCGGAGCCCTCTTCGTGGGCTGCTGAAGGTGCGTGGCTCGCAGGGGGCACAGTCGCAGAGTAGGGGCAGAGTGTGTTCATAGGAGGCTGAGCGCAGAGCAGCTTGGCTGGCAGGTGCCCGTGTATCCACTGCTGTTTGTCTTTCAATGACGTGCTGTGGCCATCCAGGTTAAGCCTGGGATCGCTCTCCTGGAAGTGGATTTGTAGTAGTGCTGCTCTGCGGCAGTGGGAAATGGAGGGGGAACTGGATCTGCTGTCCCTGGGGCTGCCTGCTGGCAAGCAAGAGGAGGAGGAGGAGGGAAGAGGGCAGGGGAGTTTGTGTGCTGATCATGGGCAACATCCATGGGAAATGTCATAGCCTCTGAGGAAAAGTGTTAGCTGTTGAGCACAGGCAGGCTTTTGCTTCTCTGACTGTAGTGTCTGAAGTGATTCTAAGGGAGTCTAAAACTTCACTGAAAATTTTGGATATAACATCCATACAGTCTTCCTTCATTTGCAGTTCCACACAAGTGTGCTGTAAAATCAAGCCAATTTCTGAACAAACCCAAATGTCTTGGCATAGTGCTTTGCAGAGCTCTGTGTGTTTCCCAGCTACAGACCTCTGGAGCACACCAAAACCTGCTGGAGTGGGAACACTGCGCTATTAACCCCAGAGCAGCCGTACGGGACTGGCTGTGGGCTGCACAGGTCCTCTTTGTCCCTCGTGGTGTCCTGGCCATGCTGACTGGGCACAACTTTCCTTCCTCAGTCTAGAGAGTAGTTTACAAGCCACTAAACTCAGATGGTGCCCTGAACAAGTGCAGTCTCAGGCAGGAGGGCTGGTGGGGGCTGGCTTCCTTTCTCAGGGAGTAAAAGCTATTGCCGACTGCCATGCTTTCTTATCTTCTAGCCGTGCTTGAAATGGTCCCTTCCCGTCCTCCTTTCCTCACCTTTCCATTACTCGGTCTGTCTAGGTGACCTGTCCCGAACTCACTCTGCATTTTGGAGCCTTTGCCTGAGTGCTGTGTCTGGGAGACGAGGAGGCTGCCTTGGCTCAGCGGAGGGGCTCTGGCAAAAGAAGAGAAAGAGCCCTTCGTTTCTTGTCTGTGGAAAGAAAGAAAAGGTTTTTCCCCAGCAAGGGTCTGGCGTTGGGCTGGTGCTGTCATTCACTGTGCTTCTGTTTATCAAAATGGAAAGTCAGTGTGAGGTAGAGCCCATTAGTGTATTGCCAGGAGAGATTTTTGTTGCTTACTGCCAGATCCCGCGTGTGGAAGGATGGATAGTGACAGTGGAAAGCAGTCCTCCTGTAGAAACCCTCCTTGGTTGCTTTTATACAAACAATACTCAAGCACCACCTGTGGCCAGCGGAAGAAATTTGGGAGGAATGTTAAGAAGAGCCTGTGCTCAGAGCGACAGCCTTTCTGACAGCAGCGTGAGCTCTCATTTTCCCTCCTCGTCTAGACTATGTGATATAAACAGAGAAAGCAGAAAGGTCTCCAAGGGAATTTTTCACTTAATTTAGCTGCAAGGAATGTATCTTCTCAGTTATTTAGGACAGCGCTGTAATGGTCTTAACTGTATAGCTCTGTACCAGCCTCTGGGTGTGTCAGAGGTATGAAAGCCCTTGTGCCCTCCAAGTCTGTAATTCCAGCTCTTCAGACAGCACGTGGCCTGGAGTTGGCTGGACATTGGTTAGTAAGATGCTTTCAGAAGCTGATCTATTCACAAAGAAAATAGAGGGGGACTGGGTAGATCATGGAGCAAAATGAAGACGTGAAGACTTTTCTCTGCCTTCAGAGGGAATGGGATCTTGTCCGTATGATACAATGCATTGAATGAGCATTCATATGCCCCAAAAATATAGCTCCCTCCTCAGACACATTCAGTGCTCAGGCGACATTGATATTTCTCATGCAGGGCACTGAAGTAGTTAATGTGGCTTCTGAGTCTCAAGAATCTTAACTGAGGTTGGACTTAATGTCTGCTCCAAGTTGTGTGTAGCTGTCTGCAGGTGGTCCATTGTCTTCAGATCAATGAAGCAAAGCAGTATTTTCACCAGGCTCAGTTTCTGGTTCGTGTCTAGGGCCCGTGGTTTCACCAGCCGGCAGCTGTGTCACCCAGCTCTCTCCGCCACTGAGGAAGAGCTCAGGAGTGTGGCTAAGGTGGTCGTGGGATGTGCTGGCATCAAGCGTTGGGTCTTTTAAATTTACACTGCTGCAGCTCACCTATAACCAGGAATGGAACCTTTTCCTGACCAAAGACCTCTAGAGTAGCCTGAGCGTGATCCCAAATAGTCAAAAACCTGCAGCCAAAGCAGCACCTTTTTCTTTTTCTTTTCTAGTTTTGAAATGTCGGAATCTATTTATCTCGTGTGACTTGAGCTACCTGTCTTCATAAATTAGTATTCCTTAACTCCCCCTCGCCTGCCCAAGCGAGCTATTCATAGCTAGGTGCATGCATGTATCACGGGAATGTTGACTACTGGTCACATATGTGATTTCTGCTGAGGGGGAGGAGGGAGTGTGGATGTTTAGTGATACCTCCTGCCGATGCACTAAGGAGGTGAAGAGCTCACTTCCCCAGAGGGAATGGCATTTATAGACATTGATGTGCCTTCCTCTCGGGAAGCTCTGTGCTGCTCTTTTCTCCCCGGAGCTGCAGGCGTCCTGCGCTCTTGTGCAGCCTTGAGAGGGCACTCCCAGCCCTGCAGACGCTGGGCTGATCCCTCAGGCAGGTACCAGCGCTCCCTGTTGTGCTTTTCGCCCCCCCAAATCGCCACTTGTCCTTTCTGTTTTACAGCCCCCTAATGCGGCAGCGGTTTCACTGGTGTGTTGCCATACAGAATTGCTTTTATTCCTTTGAGCGCAGCTGGAATTTTATTTGCTTGGAACTATGAGTGTTTTTGCTATTCCCCAAGATGAGAAATCACTTCACTTCTGCATCCCGTGCCCCTGCGCAGCGCGGGAGAGAGGGATGAACTGCCTGGGTGTGAGGCAGGGAAATCCAGAGGGGAACAGCAGGTCTTGAAGCTGGGGAGATCCTTTGCCTCTGGCTCCTGAGGAGCCCAAGTATTTTGCTTCCCTGTGGGCTGAGAACCTGTATTTTCACTATTTTTGCACTGACACCATAGCTTCTAAGGAGAAGTATAGCTTATGTCTTCAGGGCAATATGAGAGTGATTGGTCTCTTGAAGAAATGGGAGGTCGTCTGGAAGATCCTTTGCTGTTCGTGATCCAGTATAAAGCCTTTGAACTCAGATTTACATTTTCTTATATGTGTTTGCTATACTGCCGCTTATTCTGCTGCGCTGTTGGCTGCAAAACCTACAGTCTGTGTTGAATGTTCACAAACCGCAGTGCCAAAATAAGCACTGCCAAGATCAAGACAGTGGCTTAAAAAGCACAAGATTTAAAAAACAAGAACTGCTGAGATCTTTTGCTTTGCTGTCTGTTCTCTGAGTCTCTGGGACACACGTTTCTAAACTTTCCTCCACACCCGGGATTTAGAGGGATGATATGGTTTAGTCTGCATCTCTGCTGCCCGCTGCCCGCCTCTTACCAAAGGGGCAGTTAGACCAGTGAGTGGATTTTGAACTGACTCTGTACCTGGCTAGGTGGACTCCTGATGCTCTGATCCCAGTTCTCGCATTTATTCTTACTTGTGGGCACCAGCAGCGTTTGCCTGCAGCACCTCCTTAGCTGGGTTCATCTCCTTTGGGGATGTACAAGCACCTGGAAACTGTCAGGTTTCCCTGGTTCCTCTTTAAACTTTAGACAAGCTTGTAATGAAAAGGAGCTTTTTCTATGGTGGACCTCATGGCTGAGTGCTTAACTACTTAACTTGTTAACTGGTAGCAAGGGTTAACAAGAGCAACATCAAACAGTGTTTACACAGTGGCTCCTTCATTGTGAGGTCTTGGCTTCCCTGGGGAGATGGGAGGTTGTGCTGACAGCTCATGTGCCTCTGGTCCCCAGGAAGACCTGTGCAGGCTGCTGAGCTCCCTCCACCTCCTTCATCCTGGAGGAGATCCTGGTACCCACCTCTCTCCAGACCTCTCGCCCCATGTCCTGCCCTCCTAAGGCACGCGGCTTCTGGGTTTCTGAGACGCGTGGCTCTGCAGACACCGATTCCTCCTCTCTGGTTCCTGAGGGCTACCCTCTGGGATATAACATAAGGTGTTCTCTCCTCCTCTCCCCCTCAGTTTCTGCAAATGTATGTTCAAGCTTTAGTGTGTTTTGTACTCTTCACAGCATTTTCAGGGTGGTTAAAATCTGTGTAGGTTGTATTGTACGTTTACTGAGCAGCAGTCACTGTATCTCACTCTCATCAAACTCGTAACCCCTGGCCCACACTTAGCTCTTCATAAATTACATCTGCGCTGTGGGGTGTGGGAGCTCTTCCTGTGTGCCAGGTCAGAGTGCGTACCCTGGCTGTGTCACAGCACCATGCTGCGGTAAGAGCAGAATGTGCTTCGTCGCCTCTGAAATCGGTCTGCGTGTGTGCCTTCATTTTGGTGTAGGTGCTTGCATTTGGTGGAGTTGGTCTATATTTAAAGCAAATAGCCCCAAGGAGTGGAGAAGCAAGAAAAGGTGAAAGAAAGACCCAAATGATGTAGAAATTGTGTGCTCTAAACAGAGAGCTTTTCCTAAACAAAGAGAAACTGTTAGTTACATCAGATGAGATAGATACTGAAATTCTGTTGTGAGAAAGTCGGTCCAAGCTTCTCCTTCCCTTGGAAGAAAACCTGAAAGGTACATCCAAATTTAAGTATGTACGTATTAGAAAGCGGTTTGGAGAAGTGTGTGTTTTAAATCAGTGAGTAACTTGATCATCCAATCAACTCTTCATTAAACAGAGCAGATTACCCTTTGAGGGCTGTGGAGTGTGTTCGTATTTCATTGTTCCAGCACAGCTATTTTGCTGTTACTCAGTCGTCAAGTCCTCTTGGGCATCTTGCAACTGTCCTGGTTCCAGCAAAACTTTCCGACTGTTGTATTCATCTGGTTATTTTTCCACTGGAGGAGTCGGTCATTCTTAATATATACATCTGCTGTAAAATAAGAGGCAACTCTTCAAATAGTTATTTGTCATCATGTTTACTGTATAGTTGGCTGCAATATTTTGGCTGAGTTTTTTTAGTGGAAAAAGTGCAAAACTGCTGGAGCTGGAATGTTAGCTTTTCCTTGTCTCTAAAAAGAAGACAAAAATAACAGAAATTGGATAGTTAGCATAATTTGTTGCGGTATTCTGTAATGAAGTGCTTTATGCCTCCTCTCAGAGTGGCATCCTTGGAAGGACATATGTGTTGGGAAGGGGTTTGGTTAGTAACAGGCAACAACTACCGTGTTTACCTTAAACCTCCCGCAACTGAAAGCAGCAGATGAGACTGGCAAACATGCTGCTGTGGCCGGTGGGTCAGGACTGAGCCCTGCCATGCACATCGCCAGCCCTCGCAGAGCCCAGGATGCTCCTGCTGCAAGTGAGGGGAGCATGGGAGCAGCACACCGTGCCCACGCCCCTCCAGCGAGTGCTAGGGGTTGGCCCTCTGGTCCTTGCTCTCCTGCAGCAGAAGTAGCCAGGCCTCGTGCTTTCAGCTTCAGGAAGACAGCATTTAGTTTTGCCTGTGCTGCTGAGATCCTTGAGCCAGAGCAACGCAGCATGCAGGCTGCGGTCAGATAGATGGAGGGCTGGATTTAGATGCTGTTATTCCTGCTGGGTAGTGTCTTGTTTCACGTGGCAGCCACACTGAAATACACAACAGCATCAGAATCCAGCCCTACACGAGCGATTGAGCTGCACTTTCACATGCTCCGAATATCTCTCCTGTTCATCACCTCTTGAAGCCATCCTGTTTGTTGGCATAATTGTGTGGTCTTTAGTGTCGGATGCTTTGCAGATGGCCCTGCGCCTCACGCACGGAGAGGCTGCAGCAGCGTGAAGCTGATGGTAGTCCTGGAACTTGGCAGAAGGCTTTGCTGCACTTTGCAGGTATGAGTGCTCTGGGTCATTTGTTTGCAGCCTTACTGTCTGTGTCAGCTGAGCTTTGCATCAACTTTTCTCCTCGCTGTGCCATCGGTTTGATGTTTCTGCTCTCCCAGAGTAAATTTATTATAAACAATTGAAGAGCGAATGGCAGTGATGGAAAGGCTCCATATGTTTAATATAAGTATTTGGTATGTGGCTGAGGTCTTATTCCTGGGGAGGTGAGCTAGGGATCAGAAGACCTAGTTTCATTCACAGGTCCGAGACAAATGTTCAGAGTGGCATCTTACCTTTCCTAGGCTCCACTGGTCCTGTTTTAAAATGCTTTTGAATGCCGGAAAACTGCCCACCTAAGCTGCTGTTCCCTTCTACTTGAAACTTTCCAAACAAGAAGTTATGGCTGAAATCTTTTGAGAGATGCTTGTGTGTGCACAGCTGTGTCCGCACAGTGGTGCAGTGGGAGCACGTCCGGGAGGGGATGGTTTCCAAACTCCCCGCTGGGAATGGAGGTAAGCAATCATCCATGTATCTGTCAAGGGGCAGGAAGAAATGAAAGAGAAAAGGAGTATTTCTCTAGCACCAGCAGGGAGAGGAGGAGCCTTCCGGTGCCTGAAGGGGCCTGCAAGGGAGCTGGACAGGGGCTTTTTACAAAGGGCATGTACTGACAGGATGAGTGGTAACGGTTTTAAACTGAAAGAGGGTAGATTTAGATTAGATATTAGGAAGAAATTCTTCATGATTAGGATGGTGAGACACTGGAACAGGTTGCCCAGAGAAGCTGTGGATGCCTCCGTCCTGGAAGTGTTCAAGGCCAGGTTGGATGGGGCTTTGAGCAACGTGGTCTAGCGGAAGGTGTCCCGGCCCATGGCTGGGGGGTTGGAACTGGATGAACTTTAAGGTCCTTTCCCACCCAAACCATTCCATGTTTCTATGTCAGCATAGTGGAGAGAGCTGAAGTGAGAGCTCAGATAATTGATGGGGCTCAGCTTCTGATGGGGATAAGCTTCAGAGCAGCTGATGAGTTGGCACAGATGTTTCAGAAAGAAGAAGGTGTGCCTTAAAAGAGGGGGACATTATTTTTAGCATGTTGCCACCATTTTACTGCTGCTTTCTGTGGGGAGAAGCAAGTTTTTTGTTAAGGCCAGAGCCTTGCAGAACAAACTGCTAATAATTGCAGTAAGGGTGGCAGAAACAGACCCTAGGAATCCAAACATAAGAGCCTCCATAAAATTGGCCATAGGATCTGCTGCTTGCCAGACTTTTGGCAATGAGAATGGAACCATTTCGTTTTTGCAGCAAGAGTGGCCTCTTGCAAATATGTCTTAACGCTGCTTGTGCTGTATAAGCATGTATTTTAAAAAAACTCAAAACTTTTATATGGTTACAAGCAGTCCCTGTAAAAACTGAGAAAGCAAATAGTGAAACGTTGAAATGTCTGCAGGAGCCTTTGAGTAATTCGAGGCCCCTTTGTATGGAAAGAAATCACTGTGTTTCAGGAAGCTTTGCTGGTTTAACAGAACATACTACTGAACGGTAGCAGATGGCCAACCCAGAAGATGGTAGCAAGTTGCTTAAGCTACTTCTAAAGCAGCACAAATTTATTTGCCTTGCTAGCAGCGGCCAGTCTCGTTTTGAGGGATCCAGGCTAGGGCTTTGTCTCTGCTGTCACTGCAGGGCTGCTTCCCCAGCATTGGCCATGCAGAACATCCAGATCCAGGCTGCCCATAACTCTGTTGAATAGCATCTCCTTGCATGCCATGCAGGTCTAGCTGAAACCCTGTGATGTTAGAAGATGTTACTGTCATAGGAATAAGAGCTGATTTTTGGCAAGAGCTCATTATAGAGACTGGCCAGCATTGGTGATGGGATGTTCAGAGACCACAAGCAAAGCGGGCAATGTCGGATGGGCATTTCATTGCCTCTGAACTGCACTGGTACCTGCTCAGTGTCAGAGGGTCATCTAGCAGCAGTCAGAGAGCAGCTCTCAGGCTGTGTTCATCCAAGCTGGATTTTAAGAGCTGCCTTTCAAAGTGAGGTTATTTGACCTGGTATTTTCCCATACTGTGTTGAGTAGTACCTGGCACAGGAAAGGTCCCACTCCTATGGGTTCTGCTTCATGCTGGCACAGATAGCAAAGGCAGGAGGAAATTTTCAGGACTCTAAAGCTGAGAATGAGCATTAGAGCTCTGCATCATTGATAATCGTAAAAAAAACCCAAAACACCACAGAAATCAAATTTGCTGCTGTTTCTATATTTTTTTTCCTCCCCAGCTGTCCTTTTTCCTCTTCCCCACTTCTTTTTTTTCTGTTTTTTTCTCTCCCAGCATCATGGGTTGGGTTATCCTGCCTCAGGTTGATTTTATCTTACCAGCAATGACCATAGTACTCCTTCAAGACCTTACTCAACATTCTCAAACTAAAACTGAGAGCACAGAGCAGATTCTGCCACTTTTGCTCATACATGTAGATACTTACTCTGCTAATAGATCGCCTGAAGTTAGTGCTGGTAATTACTACAGGAGACATAGTAAGACTGAGTAGAGACAATGATACCTGACTGGAGATACATGCTTTTGGGAAAAAATGCAGTTAATGGTGCAGAGGTCTATGATTAATTCTTTACTGAAAAATTGAAAACTTCCTGTACCTTTGCAAAGTTTCTAACCTCACTATGAAGGCTGAACTATTATGCTAAAAGACAACATCAGCCCTACTTCCCTTCCAATCGGTATGGCCAGTGGCTGTTTTTCTGAGCACTTTGGTAGAATGTCGTGCTGTAGGCAAGATCTCACCAGATGTGTGGATGTTATTACATAGTCACAGCTCCCTGTCCTGGAAATAGAAAGCAGCTGGTACTGACTGGCAAACCTGTTAGTGGTGGTTACTGGAATGAATGGACTTTCTTAATTATAGAAGCAAATACAATCAAAAACTGTATAAAGTGCATTTGTGTCAAGAAAAATGTATTTTCTATCCTATATCTTAACGCACATAACTACAAAGAAAACAGGGTATACTGTGTTAGGACACCCTTTCACTCCATCCCTCCTTCCAAATCTCCTGCTTCGTGTGTTCAAACAAGGATACATGAATAACAGAAAAGAGGAGCCCATGTGCATTGGTAATGTATGGCTCTGTCAGGCTACTAGCCATGACATATTGAGGACTCTGGAAGTCTGCCACGGTCCTTACTGAGACTTGCTCTCCTGACTTTTGCAGAGGCTTTGTTGACTTGAAGGGTTGATTTTCTTCCCCAGATGGCCCTCTTGCCGTGTATCCCACTGGTCAGGGGTGCTCCGTGATGCATGGGGAAAAGCCACACGTTTTGCACGTCGACATTGGAGGCCAAACCATCAGTTACTTTGTAGATATTTTTATTTTCAGTTCTAGGTATCCCTGGGCTAAACCAAGAAGATGACATAGATTCTCTTTTACAAACCTGCAGAGCTGTGAGTGCATCTTTTTGATACGTTCAGCTGCTTTTCATGGGTAGTAATTGGGTAAAATTCTAGCTGACTGTCCCATCTAGTATTTGACAGACCATGATGTGTAAACTGATGTGGTGACTGCAGGTGGCTGCTGCCATTTGCCTCAGTTGTGTCTGCTCAGCTATGATAGGACTAGTTATAGACTAATGTGTAATACGGCCCAGGGCTTTACATGAAGACTTTGCTTTGAATATGACTGCGGAGGTTTGCTTTCTGAAATGAAATTAAATCATCAGTAATGAAGATCTGTGCCTATCCATTTCTTATCTGGGCCCAACCTAGTGTGGAGCTCCAAAGAAGAGCGATAGTACTCTTCTGGCCATTTCCTTGGCATGCGTTTTATCTAGTATCTATAAGTTATGCACTTTGGGAGACTTGGAGTGTGTGCCGCCAGCTTCCCTTTCCAGGGTACAAAGCTGCGTATGTACTTTTTGAAAGATCTTTTAAAACACATAATGTGGAATAAAGTTACTTAGAAGAATCAGGGCTGGTGTTGTTTCAAGTGTGAATTGCAAACAGCTTTATATTGCAGGCAGATAAATAATGTTTTAGTGCTTTTTATTTACATTTTTTGTGACGAGAAAGAAGCGAAGACTGTGTTATTTTAGGATGTACTTTTTCGAATCCCTGTTAAGAATCTTAAACTCTGAGAGCTGCTAATGAAAGAGCAGAGAGTAACACTGAACCAGTGTTTTGCTCTTAGCAAACCTGTACCTTTAGTAATTCTCAATTTTTTCTGATTTTTGAAAGTTTTGCAATGTGAAATAAAAATTGAGAGTTTTAACTTTTTTTTTCCTTCAATGCATGGTGAAGCTTGAATTCCTACTCTCTGACTTCGCGAGTCTGAGGCATTTTTGGCAGTTTCTAGTGGAAAGTTGAACGTGCACTTCAACTGGAGATGGAATGGAAAGACTTTAAGTAAACATGTGAATCTCTGGTAGATTAAAAAATCTGTACTACTTTACAGGGTAAGGGAGCAGGTTTAGACATATTGAGGTGGTTTTAGAGAGAGATGTGAACCAATCCCCCTACATGCAAGTAATCGAGAGGCGATAGGGAGGATGATTTGCCGAAGTCTCTGATATGCATAAAGGAATGAGCCAAAGCAGAGCCACACCATCCGAACTGATGACACTTTGGATCCAAAGTTAATCTTTGCTTCAGAAGTGTCTCACTGATCCTTTTTTCTTTTTTTAGGGGGGGGAGTGGTGGGGAGGGGAGGGCAGGAGATTTGTGTCAAAATCACAGAGTTCTGGGATTTTCAAAATCCCGGGTATCTAAGAACAGTTGAAGCTGTGAGTTTTTGGCTAGTTGTGGCTTGGTTAACTCTTGTTGCTGTTTCCACAAATGACTGATGCAATCCATTTGGTGGGTGTTAAAGTGCCCAAGATGAATGGGTTTTTCAGAGGCTCTGTAGAGTGGGGATGTAAAGGTGAAGGTGACTGAGAGCTCTCAGTTCCCCCCCACAACGCGGCACCCCAAACCAGTACAGAGAAGGTTAGCATTTGTCTCTTGCTTCGAGGATCTGCCATAAAACGTCCCAGTAGCCGAGAGTTGAGTGAGATTTGGAAGGAAATTCGGTGTTTGAATAAGAGTGTTTCATTAAATGAAACTAAGCGTATAAAGTGAATACTATGAACTAAGCATATAAGACTTTGTGCTTTGTGGATGCGGGTAACCACTGCTCGATGAGGTTGGAGTGAAAGCCGGTGCAGATAGAGAACTGTGCTGCCTGCTGTGACTTTCCATAAGCCTAGCCCATGTCTCCCATCAGGGTAATTACGCAGAATGTTTTCTTCAGCCTTTGAAAGGTGCAGGGCCTCATTCTTCACTTGACTGCCTCTGTAACATGCCATTGATTTTAACGAGATTGCACTAACATGAAAGCAGAGCAATGGAGTGAAGATTTAGGTTCATAAGAACTAATCCAGGTGCATAGCATAAAGATGCTGCCACGGTTTAGTTAGCCTTGTAATGAGCAGTGCAATTTTAGTAGGTGTGTTTTCCTCCCTGGAGATCCATGGCCATACCTGCAGACAGAGGTTGGCTCACAGGAGAGCATGCTCTCACCCTGACTTGTGTCCCCTGCCAACCCACTTCAAAGCTAGCTCAGGCCACTGGGACACGAGGAGGGGAGCAGTGGTGGAGGGGATGCATGACAGCCTACAAACAATACTCTCTCTTTTTCACTACCTCACTTGTGGTCATTGAGGCCAACCTAGAGGGGAATAGGCTGGCTCACCTGCAAGCCGTCCGTACAGGGCTGAGGATAACTGTGGGTAGGCTGCAATGCAGCGATTCCCAGACCCAGGTCCCACATCTAGACTGGGCAGAGAGGCATCGTGCAAGCTCCATGCTGGTGTCACTACTGGAGAGAAGGGCATGCATGGGCTTGTGATCCTGTACAGAGCTAGGTCACCTTTCCCATATAGCCATACCTGTGTGGGCATCAGCTGTGGGTGGAGAAGTGCCATTTTCATCTTCATCTTAAAGAAAGCTCTGCATATGTTCCCTCATGTGGAAATTTCTAAAGTAAGCTTTTCCTTAGTGGCAGCTTCACAGAATATCAGAAAGCCACTGAGATTAAGTCAGTCTGAGCAAATTATTTGTTTTATTTCATGTTTTCAGGATGAAACCATCAGAAATTTCAGATAAATGTAGCAGTGCTAGCAGATGATGTAATTTCTTCCTATTGCTGTGGTGGATTTCACCATGTGCATTCGTACCAGGGGTGAGTTCTTTCCCATAGAAACACATGGAGAGATGATGGCTCAGAAGTGGCAGCTCTCAGTTTGTGGGTCAGTCTGTGTTACAAGAGGGATAAAATCCATCCTGGTGTCAGCTTTGTATTATTTTTTTGCCTTCTTTTCCTGTTGTAGTGGATAAAATTGCCAGGTTGTTAGAGGAGAATGAGGGTGTTGCTGGTCAGCACTGGTTGTGCAGCCAAAATCCTGCCTGGGCTCCGAGGGGCACTCCCAGTAGCCGCACGCTCCTGACAGCCTTTGAACTGGACAAGCATCAGACTGGGGCAGTGGAGAGCAAAGGGGAGCCCTGCTTTCCAGCAGCTTGCAGTGGAAGGGCCCATTGAAACCCACGGGTTTGCCCTGGGCGCCAGTGACAGGTGGATCCTGCCCATGCAGGCAGATGTGCTCACATGTGTGTGCCTTTGGATCTGCCCTGAGGAGTCACTTAGCGGCATCCTGCTGCCTCAGAAGTCTCTCAGGGGGTAATTTCTTCTCCTACTTTCTTCTCCTGCACTCAGAGCGAAATGCAAAGTGGGCTTCTTTCCACTCAGGGAAGTGTTACCCCTGGTAATACCAATGAGGTGCTTTAACATCAAGTAAATTACACATCCAGGGACAATGCAGTGAAAGACCCCAGGCTTTGTAGAGGCATCTGTGAGAAGCGCATAAGGTTGGTCCGTGCATGCATGTGGAAGTCAGGGATGTCCCTGGAGAGATGTGGCTTCCAAGTATTCATCACTGCTTGGCGGATTTCTCTTCTGTGGCGTTCACCTCTTCTCTTCAGTGGACAGTGTATTTTCAGTGCCTGATTTGACGGCAAAATAGGCATTAAAAAAAGTAGTGTTAGTCAAGTGACCCTGATTTTAAAGAGGGCAATAACCAAAATTGTAGGTTTGTTAGTTTTGTGGCCATGCTATGTTTGCAGTTTACTTTCCTAACCGGGTTTTGAAGTACTGTGTGCTTCATTTTAGACTGCCAGAAACACAGAAGTTACCTCACTTTTGAGTAAATAAAGAATGCAAATATGAAACCAAGAACAAATTGGAGATGAAAATAACGTGGTGACTACAGTCACGAGCACAGTGTAGACAGGCGCAAGCTTTGAAGGGCTGCGTTTTGTTCCAGACAATGTCTTGCGATGGTATGAGTTGCTCGTTGTGGGTTCACATTCTTGTTTTCTCAGGCAGGTTTCCTTCCCATCACTGAACTTCTGGCTAGGGCTAGGGAACAACCTATAGGAGGATTATCCAGAGGAAAACAAGCTCAGTTAACTTTATCCTGTGCTTTTGTCATGTTTGTGATTACAGTCAGATTCAATTCAGACTTCACCACTTAAAGTGCCCTTAGGCTCTGATTTATCTCAGAAACAGGGCTTAACGTCTTGTAAGTTGATATTTGTGCTATTTCTGCAATTGAATATCCACCGAAGCCAAGGCACGTGAGTTTCTTGCCCACTGGGAAGGGTCTGTGTGTCACGGGAGCCGCCAGCTGAGACAGCCAGGACTCCTGCGGAGAGGTGCAGTGTCAGCACTGGGAAACCTGAGGTGCGTATTGGGGTAGAAGCACTAATATTCCCTCCTTCCTGAGGATGAGGGACTGAAGGGATGTGCTTGGAGGAATCAGCTGGGATCAATGACTTTCTCAGGCCGATTGACAGCTCATGCCATTCCCCTTTGTTAGATGGATGGTATAAAGGAAATAGATGAGCTTTGCTATAGCCTTGTTTTTCTGTTAAATGAGTGAGTCCCTCTTCTTGCAAACCAAATTTCCAGTGACGGGCATGATAAAGGAGAGGTTCCCACTGAAGTCAGGGAGCTTTGAGTCAAACCTATAGAGGTCCAGTCCCTCCTTACCCCCTTCCATTCTTAAGCCCGGTAAAGGTTAGACTTAGAGTCAGTAAACACAGATTAAAAGGATACCTGCATATACATTTGAAACTTCCTCAAATATTGTAGATTTGACATTTATTTGTTATTGAAAGCTTAAAGGCTGTAAGCCAAATTCTGCTGATGGTGCTACCTGATCCGTCTGTGCTCTCATCCTGGACTGTTAGCTGGACTCTTGAGGAATAACTGGAGTCAGAGTTGTGGCTCTGTCCTGCACGGGAAGCCAAATCCTTATGTTGTCAGTCGTTCTGGCAGTGCCTCTGGCCGATACCGTTGAGCCACATCAAAGAGAACAATACACCAGAAATAAAACTGTTTTCGCCAGATGAAGAACTTTAAATACTGCAAGTGTAAGCAAGCTAATAATATTAGGGCTTTGAAAGATGCACTGAAGAGAATCCCAAAGAAAAATTAGAACGAGCAGTTCTAGCAAGAAAAACATGGAGTAATACCGACATGAGTTAGTATTAGACAGCCTGGTGGAGGAGCTGTATCTAGACAACGGGACAGCTCAAGTGGCAGGTTTAAAAGCCACTTTCCAATGCTGCTTTTGAAGTAGCTGGTTTTGAAAACACTTCTGAAATGGGTCTGCCAAATATTCAGCTTTTTCAATTTTTTGTTTATTAGGGAGTGGAGAACAATTAAAGTTTTTACAACGTACAAAGTACATTCTTCACTAAATGTTGCTCCATTTTCTCTTAACAATTGAAGATTTTATTGTAGAAGGGTTACAGCTCTACATACTGTACCTGATTTTGCAGTCTATGCTATATCCATCCGTCTCCATCTCACTGCCTTACTCTTGGAGGTTTTCAGGAGGCCTAGTGTTGGTCTGCGTTTCATGTTCTATCCTCCCAGAAGCGGCTGCTGAGTCAAAGAGTGTGCTGTAGTTCCTCAGGAACAGAAACAGTGGCCTGATGTAAACCATGTGTTTTGGAGCCTGGGCCGTGCGCTGTGTGTGGGTGGCAGCAGGGAGCCCTGGGGCTGGAGCTGTGCAGACAGGAGAGCTCGCAACCCTCCTGCTCAGTTCTTCTGGACTGTCAGGGTGGGTTTTTTGTCATCTCAATGGACCTGAAGGAGCAATGACCTGCTGCCTCCCCCTCTCCCTCGGGAGTGGGAGTAGGTTTCACAATAACCTGGAGACAGATGGTGCCACTGAAGTTTCAGCTGGGAGTGCACTAAAGTGCACCAAAGAGCTTTGGATGAAGTCTTGAATAAAAGGACTCAAATGCATGTGGTGAGAAATATTTTTAAGTGCTTGTGAGACAAACGTCAGCCTCCAAGTGATGATCATAAATGAAAAGTACATGCTGTAGTGACGCAATTATGTAAAATAAATCAATGGGGCTTTTCTTAAGGCATGGTTCTCCACAGCATCTCTTGAGGAGAGTGTGGAAAGGGAAAGATGGAAAAAACAAGCTTTTTTTTTTTTAAAAAACTATAACAGTGGTGAATCTGGGAGCTGTAAGGCTCAGAATGAATGGCTTTTGCTTTTACTCTTCTGGGCCCAGTTGGAGGAACTGTTTCCATGAATTTTTTGTTGCTTGGTTTATGCATGCAGCAAAGCACAACTTTTTGAGTCTTAGTTCTCCCCTGACGACTGCCATGTTTTTACCCCCTTGTTACACTGGCTGTTTGTGAGACGTTATCAATAACTTCTGTAGTTGTCATTCTGCATGTAACTGGACTTTAATCCATCCCTGTGTTTCTGTGCTTCGTACATCATTGGTTTTGTCTGGGAGTCTTGGCTGACAAGCCCTTTCCAAGGGGTACGCTCTGGATGGTCACACTGATACAAATGAAGCTTTCCCATCTCCTGTGATGACAGTTCAAGCCAACCAGTCAGACCTACAAGGCAGCAGGTTTAGAGGGCAGCTCTGTCCTAATGGTGACTGACAAGAGGAGGATGTCCTGCCAAGGAATATACAAACCAGATGCCTGTCGTCTCTGCCTCACATGTGGTTGCAGTGACAGTGCACTTCGTTGTTTTGGTGCTGCTGTTCTCTGTAGTGCCCATTCCGACCTGGTGAGCAGCATGGTCACTGTTTTCTTCTTGCAATTGAAAGTTTCTGGCTGTGTAAACATACTAGCAGAATTAGGTGAGCAACATCATGACTGGGAGCAAGATACCAAGGGCACAGTTTTCAGGGGGAACATACAGACAATTGAAACCCAATAAATCAATGGAAAGGAGGGATTCTTTGTCACACGTGTGGATCAGTTCCAGGTCCCTGGAGGGCATAGTGTGGAAAAGCAATCTGACACCTTCTCTGCTTATCCCTTGGGAACCAGCTTGCTTCTGCTAGCTCAGAGAGGCGCTAGTAGTGAATCATGAGATAATCATGTTCAGCTTGAGATACAGACCATCTTCAGTAAGCCCGAAAGCTCTAATCTTTAAGTAGAGAATTTGCAGAGGAAAAATGGAAAATGTCCCAAAAACTTGCCAAGGAAAGAAATGAAGAGGCTTAGAGTCAGCAATAGAAGAAGTTACGTAAAGGACGTAACTAAATAATTTGTGTTTAACTACCCCTGTACAACACAAAGGAGAGGACTAGCTCTTTAAGTGGAAAACTGTATTTTTGGAACCCATGAGAAGGCAGGAGTGTATATGACACACAGGGTGTCTGTGGAACTTATTGTCAGTAGATAACATGGAATCAAAACACAAGCAGTTGAAAAGGAAAGATATTTTTGTAACTTCCTGAATACATTGCATTGCCTAGACATCTAAGGAATAAGGTGTGTTGCAGAGAGTAGAAGGCTGCTGGTAACTCTACTTGGATTCAATAGGAAGTGCCCTTTGCAAAGATTTTGCCAGAGCTCCTCCTGGGGACTCCAGCATCCATTTGGCATTACATTTTCAGACAGCCCATAGTGCCTCAGTCCGTGGGTACTGTGATCTTTCTCGTTTCTTCTAGCTCCAAGGTCATGTTTTCTGGATCTCTTACCGTGTTTATAACTCTTCTATTGACTATCCTCAGTAGGCCTGTATCTTTCTTAAAACACAGTGACTGGCTGTGGGACACAGTTCTTACAGCGCTGAGTTTTCACTGCACAGTAGAGTAGAATAATCTCCAACTGATCCAGCCAGAATTACATTGATTATTTTTGGATGACATCGCATTGTTATTTTGGTTAATCTGTGAGCAACTACAACCACCAGATCCTTTTCTTGAATACTACTGCTTTGCATTATATTATCCGTTCTTTGTGGGGTCTTTTTTGATTTTTCCAATGTGTGTTGTCTGTTCTAAATTTCATCTGAGAGTTATATATCTGTGTTTTATATCCATGTATAACCATGTTTTATATCCATATAAACATAGAGAAATGTTAAGCTTGCAGCCACATGCATATTACTGCAATGTCTTTTTTATTGTTATATGTATATCTTATTTTTCATAAATGTTATTGTTAAAAAGCCTTAAACAATAGAAATTTAGGCAACTCAAAGTTGCAGTCTTGTCCCCATAGCGGTGCTGAAGTCTGTCCCAGAGGAGCTGAGAGCGTTGAGTCCTCTGCCTGCATTAGAGGGAACAAGACCCACACTGCTTCTGCAGCAGAACTCATGGAAGCCTGTTCATGTGGTCAGTTAATTAAGTAAAAAGTCAGTTCAGGGCAGATTTTAAATTGTTATTATGATTTATGGGCCAGCTACCAGTCTCTTTTTCATGGTCTGGAATAGTATTTGGAATGATTTTTACTGGTAGATGCTATCATAATAAAAGTACGTACATCTATCATTTTGAATGCATCAGGAAAGGCAGGAATGAAGCTGTTGTCCATACAGATGCTGTGGCATCCCGCAGAGCTGTACCACTCACAGGTCTTTTGCCTTGTCCTCCAAGCTTACTGATGTCAAGCCATGAGGAAAACATCTTGTTTTACGGCACGTGTTTGACAATGGAGACGCCAAGCTTGTAGAGGAGGACACAGACGAGTTTTGTCTTTGAACATGATTGCTCTGCCATGCATGGAATGGATGGATGTAATGTCCAGGGTCGGGGTGTCAGAAGGGGATCTGTGATGGAAAGTATTTTGAAATAAACTGGTTGTGACCCCTTTGCCCTCTGGTTTCTGTAGCAAAAGTGCTTCTTAATCCTGCAGCTCAGCCCGGTGATGAGGTTGGCCGTGGTCAGGACATCACCACACCTTTGCCAACTGGTTTTGTGTGCTCTGTCCCTGCAAGGAGCTCCCAAAGGTGACATCCCTCCAGTACCACCTTTCCTTCAACTCAGTGAAGAGGCAGGTGTTGAACAACACCCTGGATGGGCACTTGCAGACCAGGGCCATGGCTGCAGTGTGCTCTCACAGCACCTTCAGGGTTGCTTGGGGGTTTTACTGCTATGGTGATTTGGTCACTGGAGAAGCCCAGGTGGGAGGCATCCAAAGGCAGCAGGCATGGGAGAGGAGGCTTCCTTCAAAGGGCGCTGATGCAGAAAGAAGCCTGTGCGTGCATGTCAGCGGGAGGATGTGAAGCCTTCAATAACTCACTGTCTATTGTTTTTCAGTCATAATATATACATTAACATGCAGAAATATGTTATTGTGTTTGGAAAATGCCCTAGTCTTACTGTACTTAGCATTCAGAGGGCTCTTCAAAGGGAGCACTGGAAACTTCTGTTAACGCTGTCAGTTTAAAGAATGTCCTCCGAATGCCAGGTAACTCCTCTACAGATGTATAATGAATCGCTTTGCTTAAATCAGGCATTACCGTTGGATACTGGTCCTCTGCCCAAAACTCCTGACTGGAGCCCGGTGAATTATGGCACACTTTCCATTGTGCTTTGCGGGAACTAAAGTGTTCCAGTCCCTGCTTCCTGCGCCAAGCAGGAGTGTGTGGAAATGTGCTGAGCATTTTTTTTTTTTCTACGAGAACCAAAGGATTTATGTGTCGCTTGTCTCCACTGCTTTAACTGATTGGCTTGTTTCCAGGAGGAGATGTGATTCTGTGTGTATAAATTAGTGGCATTAGAAAAGCTGATCAGCCCACATAGGGGCAAGGTTGACAATGCATTTTAAAATGCTAGGGGACCTAACAACTCGATAAGCCTGAGGCTGGATTTGTTCTCCCATTTCAGTCCTACTTCCTCTGATCGTATACTTGTGCTTTTACACGTGTTAACTGCTGCAATGCTACGAAGAGCTCCACTAGACTTAGTGCTATGTTCTGTGCCATGGCTGGTCTGAAGTAGATCACTGAGCCCAGAGTCTTCTGGAGTTAGAGCAGTCAGCACATCTCGATTTAGAGGGCCACATCAGCACTGTTTGAGCTGGCTCAGTGACTGCAGGAAATATCTTTGCAGAGTGAACTCAGGATGGCCCCGATCCAGCCCTCATTGAAGCTAGTGGAATTGCTCCCATTTTCTCAACAGAGCTTGGATCAAACTGTTAACTCAAAAAAAATTTTAAAAAATCCAGTAATACTTTGCCAAAGTGACACAGTGCATTAATTTTTGGGTGGAAAACAAGTATCTTCCTGTGGTATTTTGTCTGTCCGTTTTCTTCTTTACTTTCCTACTGATGTGGCTTTGCGACAACTGTATGGAGATGGCTAACAGTGAGAGTATGTGAAGGCGAGGAGCAAAGCAGCCACCCCTGTGTGGATTGTTGGATGAGAAAGGTGCGATGTTCTCTTTGCCTCTCAGTGACGGTAAAATGCCATTTTTCTTTTGCTGTTCATGAATAACAACTAAATTGAAAGCTTTGAGTTGCACAGAGGATCACAGAGCTTTAGACACCTGGCTCTGCTGGTAAAGCTCTGCTTTCTTCCTTTTCGAATGCGCTCTGTTTCGTAATCTATTTCAAATTGAGTGAAAAAGTAAAATGGTGTATTGGAATTGTCCCAATCCTTAAAGCCAAGGCACAAAGTGATTTACCTGCTGAAAGATGTTAGAGTACCATGTGGAAAACAATGCTTATTGCAGGCATGAAGAAGGGATGTGTTGCATGGATTTTTGAAAACAATAAACTCTTTTTTCTGGCAAAGGACTGGCCGTGGTGCATGAACACCACCGCCTGAGCACGGGGCTGCCCCCCTGGCTTCCCTGGTGCCTCCTGTGAGACTGGTGTCCCTCAGTCTTTCTACACCCTTGGGCAAGACGCCTGTTGTAGTTTCACAAGTTGCCAAACAAGGGCAATTGTAGAGATGCCCTAGGATGTGTTTGCCATGTGTGCTATGAACTTGAGTGGCACCACTCAAGCAGTTGCATTTAGGAGAGGCTGATGCAATAGGTTTTAGGAGTATGGATGTTTTACAAAGGGTCTTACCTCACAAATGGAGTTGATTTTAGAGTTGCCAGCTGAAGAATCAAAATGTAGTGTCTCTTTTTTTCTGTTCACTTACTCACTATTAATTTTTGCTACAAGTACTGCTGGTACCTCCATGGTGGTAGAGCTCGGACAGTTATGAGAGTGCATGGTATACAGGAGTTTTATATCCCAAAGAAATAGCTCAGAGATCTAGGAACCACAGCTGACTGAGGTACTTTTCTAGCCCTGGTGATGGTTTTTGGGTGGGAAGCTGCACGGTGTTCATAAACTAAGATGCTCAGCTCTGAAACTGGATTGCTCTTGCAGATTGGCAGTAGTGCAAGGTTATTATCTCAGAGGACAATTGGTTGTGGTTAGGGAGCAATTAAGGACTTCTTAAGACAAGGACCTACTCTTTGAGGAGGGTGAATGAACTGAGCAGTTTGGCACATTTTATTTAATCTTCCATACTCTTTTGTCTGGTAAAGGAGCAGCAGTCTCAAATCCAGGGTATAGAGTCAATCAGTCTAATTTGATGCTTAGAACTTAATTTAAAAAATAATAATAAAACCCAAAAATAACCCACCAAGAAAACAAAATAAGCAAAAAATCCCACCAGTTTGCTGTTGCAGTGTAGACTACCATGATTTTTGGTCAAGTTGCCCATGGCAGGATTGCTTTGGCCAGCTGACATTTTTGGCTTTTTCTAATGAGGACGTTTGATCACTTTCTGATGAGTTTGTTATCTTTAAGCAGCTACAACTTCTCTCTTCAGGCTGTTACTTCGCCTATGACTGGGTCACTGTGCTTAGCTTCCCAAACTTCTGCCTGAAGTGAAAAGAGAGGTTGGTAGATATTTACAGACTATATCACTGTGCCAAATACGTGTCCTCTCTGCAGCAGAATACATTTTATAGATCCAGTTTTCCAGTCTTGAAGTAATGGCACGTAGAAGGAAAATGCACGAAAGTTTTTGCTGACTAGGGAAGGCAAAATCAAACATTTGGTAGCTAGACTTGTGGTGGTAAATTGAAGTGTCTGTTTTTTTGTGACCTTGTATTTCAACTACATTTTTGCACTTACATCATAATGGGTTTGAGTTGCTTGGTACATTTTTCCCCATAAATTGATTACTAGGGGTCAGTACTTCCCTTTTCTTTTGGAGATATTCTGTGTTTTCCTTTACTAAAGAATTGATGAAGCCCTGTGAAGAATCTGTGTGTTTTGGCAAGTGCAAGCTGCCTCCTTGTGTGGTTGTTTAGAGGATGTTTTACCCTCAGCTTAGACCTCATGCTCTGTGCTTACATAGTTTGTGAAATGTTCTCCCACAGTCCCAGAAACTTTGGCAATACTAGTGGACGTTTCGACTGTGAAAAGTTAATACCAAGGCTTTAATCAGCCCTGCATTTTTGGGGCCAAGATACTATACACAAATTCCTGCAGCTGTAGGTAATGTTAGATTTCTACACTGAAGAGAGCACAAGGGAGTGACTCTTTCTCACTTTCCAGAACATGGAAAAGGATTTAGTTTTGGTTTAATTGCAGATAGCTCTTTAGATGAGGTCTGAAGGTGTTTGCCAGTTGATTTAGTTTGGCCAGAGTGGAGGTCCAGAAAACTGTGAAATCAGTCTTGGAATCAAAAGTGAAAAACTTAGTGATCTTTACAGGGGCAAATAGTGGGGAGGTTGGGAAGAATCAACGTTCAGTTCAGTCAAGCACTTTGCAGCTGTTCCCAAAATTTATTAGGAAAAAAGCTAACCTGAAGGCTTAGTTTTTTCACTGCTACTGATCTGGGACTGCATCCAGACTTTGCTGAAATTCAGTTGAGTTCCTGGTCTGCCAGAGTAGGTGTTAAACGGGGAACAAACAGCTGCAGTCCTGTACACTTTCATAAAGGTCCTATCTACTGTGATAGGAGAAACCACAGGTACTGTAGTAGCTGTCAGCTGTGCAGCTTTCATGCTAATCCAAAATCTTGTCTTGGGACCTCTTAGAGCCTTCTTCCACTGAGGATTCAGGCAACCTGCCCGAGTTTAGACCATTGCAAAAGGTAGGGAGAGATACCTGGCATAAGCAGAATGCAGCCTAGGGAAGTGGTGGGAAATGTTCCCCACTGCTCAGAGGCCCTAAAAGTGACCAGTGTCCTAGGCCATTTCTGGATTCCCATTTATCTGGGTTGGCCTCCACTGACCTGGATGTAGCCGTGATATTGGTGCTGGAAGTGAGCAGCAGTGCAATGTATCCATGCTGTGATGTGGGGATGTCTTGTGCCAGGTAGTAAGCAAGATATTGGGGGTTTCTGTACATGCTTGGTCCTGCTCTTGGTAAGTCTGCCAGTTCCTGCATCAGTGGGAGTGCAAATTCCCAGCCATAACCTGATGTGTCTTCCCTCCCTCTGGGAGGATGAGGTTTTATTTCCAGATCTCTGTGCCACTGTTGCTGAGATTAATGTGCTTTTATACCTGGTAGATATTTGTGCTGAAGTGAGGCAATTTTTATTGTCACATTAATCTGTTTGGAGGAGGCTGCAGGATTTGTGCAAGGTCCTGTTGAAGGTCATCAAAGCCCAGCATCCAGTGGCCACAGCTCTGTCTAGTCCTTCCCTCATTTCTACCCACGCTACTTCTCTCTTACACTTTTCTCAGTTTCAGCACTACGTTTCTTCCCTGTCTGCATCAGGTTGCCATGGATGTTCCTATTTCCATGTCACCCTTAATATTACTATAATAGTTCTTTTACTGACTTTTATCTCCTCCCCTGTTTCGACTTCTCCTCTCCATGCTCCTTTTCTTGGACCTATTCTTCTCTCCCTTGGTCTTGGAGTGACGTGATGCCTTGATTTTTCAAAAAGGTTTGCTTTCTTTAGCCCACCATGGCAAAAAAATCCACTGTGTGTTCTCTTGAGCAGGTTCAGATCTTGCCATCTCCAGGTTCACATCCAGCACCTGAATGTGTGGTGAATGCAGGAAGGTCATAGGACATGTCCTCATAGTGCTTGACCTGCGGTGACAGTATCATCTAATTCTTTTTTTTTGTTAGCTGTGAGCTGTTCAAGACTGCTGTTCCTGGGGAGTTCAGTCTCCCCACAGGAAGGGGCTACTTTGGGAACTGAATTACTTCAACGGTGGCCTGGATTTATTTCTTCCTCCTCTTACCCATCCTGACTTGTTTATGACAATGTTTTTGTTCTGTTTTTTTTTTTTTTTTAAGATGAGTGATCCTGGCCAGCAGGACCAAACACTGGTCCTTAGGACACAGTGAGCTTTGCTCAGCCTCCACAGTCACAGGGTTATCCTCCCTGTGGAAATCCAGGCTGTTTCCTGGAGCCACGATGAGAGGAGGAGACCATGGCAGGAGAGAGTGCTCAGGTGCAAGGGCTGTGACAGCACGAGTCAGTGACTTGCTGTCCTGTGGGGGGCTTAAGGGGTAGGAAATGGCCCAA
The DNA here is from genome assembly GCA_013398225.1 of Steatornis caripensis. NCBI lineage: Eukaryota > Metazoa > Chordata > Aves > Caprimulgiformes > Steatornithidae > Steatornis > Steatornis caripensis. Next base: position 227,718 of record VZSC01010140.1, read on the forward strand.
CCGGGAGGGAGCACTCGTCCTGTGGCATGGCTGAGCCTGGCAGGACAGCAGCCCTGCAGGTGCTCGTACAAGGTGATGTGAGCCCAGCTTCACCTTGTTCCTCTGGCTGAGGTCAGAGCCTTCAGCCTTATCCCTGATGGCTACCAGGCTGTGGGCTACAGTGGGGTGGGCAAGTTCCTTCTGCTGTTCTTTGTTTTTAATGAGAAATCCCTTTCTTGTCAAGCCTGGCACATACTTCACACAAAAAATGCTGGTTTTGATGGATCAGCAGTTACCAGCAAAGGCATTTAAACCATTCTCTGTTAGCACCATCCTGGATGCCTTCACATTTGTGCCGGTCAAACTGTCACAAGGAAAGATAAATAGAAACTGGAGCCAACTGGTGAAATGGGAACAATGGGCAGTAAAGTGTAGTGCTACCATGAGGAAAGTAATCGAAGCCTTAGAAAGCCCCACTTCTAAAATCTCAGCTGATCCCCTGAATTCAGCATTAGGGTCGATAAACTTCTCTTTGCCTAAAGCCACATTTGTTTTGAATTGAATACTTTCCATACGGCTCTCTGGCTGGGCAGATTCCTTTTGTATCCTTTGTCCCTTACAAGTCTCTCTTTTAATTCCAGTTGGAAGCTGCGCTTTGACTGGGGGAGCAGAGCTGATGGACTGCAGCATCCCTCCCGACCACCCCAGGCCAGCGGGCTCTCGATGCTCCGTGGCATACGGGGCCACTGAGAGGAGACCCGAATGGTGTGCTTGCACTGCAGCCTGGCAAGCCGCAGGTGCCCGAGGGAGCATGGCTGGTCAAGAGGAGATGTTACTCCTCTCCATCCAGGGCTAGGCTGCTCAGGAGAGATGTTGACACCTGTGGAGGTGGTGGCTACCCATGGCACTTGGGCTGCAAGGAGAGGCTGCGGGAGCGGGGCTGGCCCAGTCTGACGAATGGGAGGGTAGGGCGACATCCCACAGCAGCCAACTGCTACTTGATTGAGGGCTGTAAGGAAGCCACTTCTTGGTGGTGGCAGGCCACGTATAATGCTGGGCAGCAGCCACAAATTGCTGTTTGGGAGGTTTGGGTTGAACGTTAGGAAAAACTCTCACCCTAGGCAGCTGGTGCATCCCTGGATCCCTGGAGCAGGTCCACAGGGAGGCTGTGCCATCTCCATCCTGGGAGGTTTTGAAGACTGAGTTAGGGAAAAACAGAGCTGGCCTCATGCAGTGTTGGAGATAGTTTGTCTTTGAGCAGGAGGTTGAGAAGAGACCTCCAGGGGTCCCTTCCAACTTGAATTTTGCCCTCTTTCAGTCACTAATGGGATGTTGAAATCTGTGTTGAGCAACTGCTCAGGAGAGCAAGAAAAAGAAACTGTGTGGGAGCAGTGGGTTTTTTTAATAGAGTGTGTGACTGAGAATGTTCCTTGAAAAGTGTTCAGGGAGCCTCATGAAAGCAACCATATTTATTGTATAGCAAAAAGCATTTCTTGTTTGTTAAACTCTTAGAACCAGATCCACTGCTATGATCCAACTAGTGTGCACTGCTGTGGCAATGCAAAGTGTCTGTAAAACCAGCTTAGTTTGCTGATTAATCTGGGTTTAGGGCTGATTTGTTTTACTGGTGTGGTGAGGAGCAGCCAACAGAGAGAAGCTGCTGAAGTCCATGTGTTTAAACTGATGAGCTGTCTCTCCAAGCAAAATAAAAAGGCGAGGTTTGCCATGCTGAGGTGCTGCCCAGTGTTTCAGTAGAAAAGCAGTTTCCTCAGAATGTGTGGTTCTCTGCATATGTTGCACACCTCGTCAGCACTGAAACCTTGCATTTCTCACAGGGATTTCAAAAGAAGCTCTGCAAACAGCTTTGAGAGTTGCTATGATCACTTCCAAAGGGTAATTTAATAGAAGAACATCTGTCAGGAGTCTGTAAGAAGATGCAACCTTGTCAGCAGATGAAGACCAATGAGTGAGCAGTTTGGTTATAGAAGGTGTAACTGAGCAGAAATATTGGAAAAGAACCTGCTTTTGGTGTGTATAGGGACATGCAGACATCAATGCATACTTAAAGTAATATGTTTAAGTGCTGCCATGAATAAACATGAGCTCCTGAACTGGTGCTGGAAAGAGGATCTCACTATAGCTCTGACAGGGGGTACTTTGATGCATTGCCTTTCGTTGTCTGTCCAGGTCTCTGGCAGCTGTCTCTGTCCCAGTCTCTTGTTCTCTTGACATTGCGGCGATTGCAATGACTGGCTTAGCCAGTGAGTGAGTTTGAATACGGCATGTAACCTCTGTGCTGGCAGGTTCACACAACGTTGTGCTTGGTGGAATGGCATTGCTAGAAGAGACTGAGGGAGACCTGCTTTAAGTGCAAAATGTGAAAGATAAGAGGCAAAAAATCACTACAAATGTGGGAGATCTCAGACCTGGCTGGTACTGTAAGGACCCTTCTTCCTGCTGTTACTTGCTGCTCTCCTTGCAGCCTGCGCAGTAGCATGGCGCAGGTCATATGCAATAGGGAATGCCACGAAAACTGGAGAAGCTGTTCAGAGCAACCAAACTGGTTGATTGAGTAATGCTTGCATCAGCGTCACTTCTTCAAAGAGCACTGCTAACTTGCCAGCAAATGTAAAAATAAATGACTTGCATAAGGTACCCGTTACAGAGCTGGATGCTCAAGGGATCTTGTAATGGGAGTTTGGGAAGTCAAGAGTTGAAGCACATGCAGAACAGACCTGTTAAATATGAGACTGTCAGAAAGCAGAACCAATGGACTCAGAAGAGAACCTGCTTTTAATGTGGATTTCTTTCTAAAGTAAAGTTTTAAAATAGTGAAGCCATTCTGTGCTTCATTTTACACTGACCTTTAGCACTTGCCAAAAAAATATTGTACTGGTGTGCCTGAAGTAGGGAAAGAGGATTTAAAAAAAAAAAAAAAGAAAAGATTAAACAGGAAAGCTACAAGACATCCCCAGTTTCTTGCAAGGATCCTTCTATTACGATGTGTTTTCACCTTCAATGTCTTGCGCCAGTCTGTCTGAAGAGCCTGGGAAAAGATGCTATTGAGTATTGTACATCTCACTTGGAAAACTTACTGTTACTGCAGTTGAGTTTTATAGCAAAATTAAAAAACTATAAAATTATGCCCTTTATTCTGATGTAATTTAACAGATGTGCTTGCAACAGACACCTGTGGGCTGCTATATGTCACGTGCTTCATAACAGCTGTGGTGGGTTTTCTGTGTTTGCTTATTTTTTGAAGAGAAGGACATGCCGAACAGACCTCTGAGAGTGCGTGCGCAGTCTCCAGATGGCAAGTTATCTTTTCGGTGGAAGCCACCTTATGGAGCAGGCTTCAGGGGTCCACGCAGCAGATCCCAAGGTTACCTCCGTGGGTACGGGGAGAGCAACCGAAGGATGAGCTATGCTCCACTGATGCAAGAGCGACAAAACCAGGAAGCGAGGCAACTAGGTGAGTGAGATTTCCCTGATAGCAGCTTGCTGAGCTACACACTTCTGTAGTCCCCTGTGGCTGCTGGGTGATCACAAATCGTATGTTATAGCCATCAAAATAACTTCTTCCTGTAAATGAAAAAGCCCACTATAATTGCATTCTGTAACACGTTCTTAACAGAAAAATATGATGACCAGGATAGGAAGTGTAACAGAACTTGATGCTGTGTTAAAGAGACACAGTGTTCTAGAGACTCACGTTAATAGCAGAGGGAAGGGCTGGGGAGAAGAGGCTTGGCTCAGATTCTCCTTGTATGTGGTGGGACTGCTCTTAAATCCATTGTTTCTTGTCCCCTTCTTACACTTTGTGTGCCTATAGTGTTTCAGGCCAGTGGAGGAAAAAATAATGCTTTAGTAAAATGTATCCATGTTTACCAGTAAAACTGTTTCACGGGCCCTGTACTACAGTGTTACACTCATATATCCACATTCTCTCCAGTTCCTTCATGAGGTCCTGGTCACTAAGGGCTTCTGAGATAGGTTGTCCTCTTCTGTGCTCCCTGCCTTGCCATGCTGTGATGGTTTGCACTCGTGCCCTAGATCATGTGCCCTAGATTGTGTGCCCTTGATATAAAGGATTTCCCATCTCATGGTAGCAATGGGGTTTGCGGCAGTTTTACATCCCCAGAGGCTGAGCAATTTCCCTTTGCAGTATTTGTGCCACTTGCCTGTGTCATGGCTGACCTGTCTCTGTCCTGCTGCCTGAGCTCCTCTGGCCCGAGCGGGCGCTAGGTCTGCACCCACGAGCCTTACTTTGATCTTCTTCCTGCAAACCCAAGTTGTTTGGGTGTGTTTGCTCAGGGTTAGGCTTCTTTCTCTCAAAATCTGTCCTGTAGGCTGGAAGCCCGTCCTGCAGATTGTCTGGTCTTGGGTGACAAAGTGGGTGATTATTCCAAAATCACCCATGACTGCCAGAATTCCTGGCTTTGCAATGTAAATGTCTATTTGCCCTCCTGCTTTGTGGGTTCTGTATTAAACACACATCTTTATCTCCGTTTGTCCAAAGAGAGAGAACTCCTCAGTCACCTTTAGCAGTTATTCCACCTTTTACTAACAGGAATCTCTTACTTATTTCTCATCCCTTCTAGTATCCCTTCACTTTTTTATCTTTCTGTGCACCGCTCACGAACGGGCTGCTCTGGCATCTGTGCCAAGGTGGCAGGGTTGAGACACACACCTGTGGAGGATGCTCCCCAGTTCGTTTGATGCTCAGTATGTACCACTGCTCTGCAGGTTGAGAGCCTGTCCAGGCAGTACACCGACTTAGCGGGAGTTCAGTAACAAGCTTGGTCTTGATAAGAAATACTGTGTAACATGGTTTTCAGCATCTACTTCTTTTTTCGTTACTTTTCTACTATGCATTTTTAAAGAGGGAGACAAAATACTTTAAAAAAAATTATCAGGAAAAAACTCAAACCTTGAATATAGGACTTTTGTAATGGTCTTTTCATGTTAATAATTCGCTTTCTTGCTTCGAAAATACCAATTTTACTGTTCTTACTGCATGCATATTGAAAGCTCTGACATAAATGCTTTGTATCTAAATAAATTACCTTTCAAGGCAGTTTGTCCTTTTGTGTCTCGGGAAAGAATAAAACGGTTCTGCCTGAAAAGACAGGATTTTTTTTGCAATGAAAGATTTTGAGGAAAGCCTCTGTTTTTTCCCTGCACGTACAGCCTCTGAATCAGTTCATGTGGTTTCGCTGCCATCAAGGAGCTCCCAAGGACGGAGCCAACCCGTCTATAGGTCATCTTTAACGAAAAGGAAAGTCACAGGTATGTTTCTTTTGCATCTACTGTCAATTCATGGAGACATTTGAATGCAATGAGATAACTGTGATTTTTAGACTGCAAGTCTTTTCGTGCTGGAGCTGCTAGGTCTTTCTCTGTGCATTAAAGAGCTTGATGGATGTCTCCGATTACTTCTCTAATTCAAGCAGGATCAATAAAATGATACAACTCTGCAACATGGTTAATTTGACTTCTGTTGTTGGGGTTTTTTGTTTGGGTTTTTTTTTAATCTCCTCCTCTGTAGCTATTGGCAAATTTCATGCACTGCAGTAGCCACACGAGAAGACTGGATTAAATCAAAGCCAGGATCTCCACAACGGTGTACCTTCTTGTCAGATCTCCGACTCCTTTTCTGAAGGGTTGATTTCCAGAAGCCTAAAACTGGTCAGAAGTAGTTTTCACTTTCTTTTGGAAAGAAGGCATAATGTACTGCTGCCAAGGTTAAAAAGTTTGAGTGAGATTCTGAGTCATCTCCACACCAGCACGACTTTCTAACCCCCTCGCAGTGCAGTGAGAATACCGTGGGGGTGGCAGAGTGTTTTGGATATTTTGATGGTGTTGGAGAACACCTTTGTCAGAACTTTGTCAGAACACCTCTGTCAGAACCTTTTCTGGGGAGGTGATGCCATCCACTTCTCATGCTCGCTTTCTCACTTCAGGTGGTCCCATTGCAGAACTTTGTGAATAAGTTCCCTAAATTGCTTGTGAGTAGTAGATGGGTCCTCTCAGGCACTTTTGTGTAGTAGCTGTTTGTCTTGGAATTGTCTGAGAACACTCTGCATTAAAAACCTGATTGCAAGAAGTGAAATGTGCTTCCATGCTGCCTACCTTCTGCGCTCAGTGCTGGGTTTTGGGGTAACGTGTCACCCACTGAAGAGAAGGAGAATCTTTCCCTGGACTTCTGTCATACATGAGTAAGGTCTCTAGAGAATGAAATCGTACCCCACAGTTTACTGGTCCCTTTCCTTTCCTGAGACATCAATATTTTTCCAATGTTACTATTTTGTAAAACTTGAGCTGAAAAGTTACGCCTTGTACATTCTGTGCTCCTGGAAGACTTGGGAATGGTTGCTGTGACACTAATAGGAAGAGGAATAAATCTTCCTTGGGGCGGCAGGTAGACTAGACTGGAAAAACTCTGATGGACCAATAGAAAAAGGAGCCTTATCAAATTAAGAACCTCAAAAAAATCTAATTACTTTCACTTAATGTTAAAGTTTTGTAAATGATTTGCAAAAGATATTCCGATATTTCAAAACAGCCCACTTCAGTGTTTTTAACTTTTTTTAAATTTTTTTTTTTTCCTTATATACCATATAAAACTGAAAAGCTGAGTTCAAACAACCTATTTGAAGCACTCAAAAATGTAAAATATGCAGGAATTCTCCCTTGTGAAGAATTTTTGGCAGTCCTTGGTTTTATTGCCCTTCAAAATGAAACAAAATTTTTAAATCTCAATTTTTTTCATAAGGCACAATGTACGCTCTCCAGACAGCTCTAGCAGTGGGTTTGCCGGAGACAATTTATGTCAGTATGCTAAGAGGCACTTGCTGTGAGTAATGGTCTGGGGACTGATAGAGTATTGAAGAACTGTAGAATATATTAATAGTCTGGTCTTGCAAACAGACAACTAACAGAAGAAATGATGTTTCCATGGGGTACCATCAGTAATCAAATGTACTTGGTTTTCCACCACCACTGTATTTGTTATTCATCTGTGCTGTGTGCTTATTATAACTCAGTTGAAGACAGTTACTGCTTTTTAGGAGAACTCCAATATTGTTATTGATGTGCTGTTTTGTTTTGCCATTTCAGAGGAGGAAGAGGTGGAGGTGGCACAAGACGTAACCGTTCGAGTTATGTCCTCTCAGTCTGTGCTCGTGTCTTGGACAGACCCGCTGTATGAAAAACAGAAGGTTGCAGCTAATAGGTAGTTAGCCCTGTGTTTTCTTTTCTGAATGCATGTTAAAGGTGAACCGCTGCCAATGCACTACTGATTGCTTTTGCGTTTGTTTAATTACAGTTGGTTTGGGGAATAATTTAGCTTAGGGTGTAGAAATTTGCATATCCCTACCTGTGGCAGTGGCTGTTAGGGGATCTTCAGAGAAGCTGTTAGAAACCTGGCATGGGTGGGTGTGGGGTGACATACCCTCCTTGCCTCCCTGCGCCCTGGTCTCTGCTGTTCAGAGGTCTGTGTAAGTGCTGGACTACAGGGGTTTAGATCCCTTCTGAACGTTGTCAGTACCAACCAAAGATATTTTTGCTATTCAAATGCTGGTATATCACCACGGTTGGCGAATCGCCATGTGTGCTCTGGGAAAGAAGGGGTGAGGATGGGGCACAGGCTGCAGAGAGGCAGGTTGGGGTCTCCCATGAGTGGGAGAGCTTGGCTTGCAGCAGCATGACACAGCAGTTGGAGACCAAAATAAACCGAGACATGGGCAGGAAACTGCCAAAGGTCTGAAAGCGCTGGATTGTGTTGGTTAGCCTGGGAACAGTGAAGGGCTGTCAACCTGAGGCAGAAGTACCCTGAGGGGCACAGCAGAAGTGGTAATTTTACATGTTCTCTGTTTCCTTGTGACAGAGTTACCTGGGCAGACACCCGGGATCCAGAGCACTGCTCTGTGAGCGAGGGGCTCCCAGCCGTCTGGCCATGCTCGCAGCCGTGGTGTGGTGGGATGGTGGCATGGAGCCTCTGGGATGCCTGACTTGGTTCAAAAAGCCCTGCAGCTTCCCTCTGGGGCAGGGGATGTTTTGAGTAAGAGGCTGGAAAGAGTGGTCCATCCCTTGGAGCGAAGGCAGTCAGACTCCATTAGAGGAAGGCAGATACTTAAAAGATGCTGGGTGTTGGTGGTGGTGGCACTTTGCTGTTTGCATTTTGGTAGTTTCCCCAGTAAGCCCCAGCAGGCTAGCGGAGGGGCAAAAAGCCTTGTCTCTTTCTGGTTCTGCTAATGCTGGGTTTTGACATGCGAATTTTTATTTTTGTGTGTTTCCGGTCCCAGGCAATATAGTGTTCGCTATCGGGAAAAGGGGGAATCGGCAAGGTGGGATTACAAGCAGGTGTCCAACCGGCGGGCACTGGTGGAGAATCTCCTGCCAGACACCATGTACGAGTTTTCTGTCCAAATCTTGGAGGGAGAAAAGGAAGGCAAATGGAGTGTTTCTGTTTACCAACGGACTCCGGAGGCGGGTGTGTATTAAAAAGATCCTTGAGGTGATGCAAATTTTAGAGTTTAAGCTGTGAAATAGGGCTGACTTGAGGGAAAGCCAGAATAAGTGATTGCCTGGGGCAGCAGAGCGCTGGGAACCTAGGAAAAGCCTCAGTCCTGCTGCCTGCGTCCCCGCAGCAGTGTCCTGGAGAGCACATTGGGGCTGCTCTTGCAGCAGGAAGAGAACAGGAGGAGATGGTGTGGGTATTTATGGGGAATGGGTCAGCGGCTTGGACTCCTGCAGCTGGATGTACCCCTTCCTTTGGGAGGAACAGCCTGGCTGCTGTTCCTCTCTGTGTGTAGCAAATTTAAACTCTGCCTCCACCGTGGAGAAGCCATGGGGCCCCTTTGGTACAGGGAAGTAAGTCTGTAACAATTGAATTACCACGTCGTGCCAGCTAAGCCGCAGTAGCAATCTCGTGCAGACAGCCTGTTCCTAGAAGTATGGAATAAAATGTCATAAGGGTAGTCTGATACACAGATGTAATACTGGCACACATGAACCTGAGCCACGTGTGCTCTTCACATTTATCTTTGAAATGGTCGTATAGGAATTTCTGCTATGAGAAGAAGGAGCAAAATGTGTATGTAGGTCACCTTTTCTTACTTGCCTTTTCGGCATATGGCTTTTTCACAGCTCCTGCCAGTGCACCTGAAAATTTGGATGTTTGGCCATTAAAGGGCAAACCAACCTCTGTAGCAGCATCCTGGGATGCTCTCCCAGAGAGTGAAGGAAAAGTCAAAGGTAAGTCATCACTGTCAGTTTTTAACTGCCTCGAGGATCTGGTCTTCTCGAAGCCAGCCTGCTGCTCTGCAGCCAGCTGGAAACTCTGACTGTGCCAGGATTTTTCACTTGTTAATGGCTTATACCTAAGCCAGATTTTCTTGTTGCCAGCCCAGCGTCTCCACATCGCCACTGGCAAGCCATCATCACTGTGTGCCTGGGATGTCACAGAGCTTCCCGGCGTGTTGTGCGTGCACACATACCTCTTCTTCCATTAATAAGCAGGTCGAAACAGAGCTCAAGAAGGAAGTTTCCCGAAGGATTTGTAACAGTTAGGCGAAAATGGAAAAGTTGGGTAGTTGCCAAGAAAGTGAGTGGGTTTATGTTGTGTTTTATTTCTAGTTTATCGTGGAAGGAAAGCCTCAGCTTAAGAAGCAAGCGCAAATAGTCATTTCAACAGGTATCATGCATAAGCCTTGTGTTCTGTAGCGTTATCGTACATGGTCATAAAGCTAATTTGTCAGTGACTATATACTTGCATAGGTGTTAAAAAAAAATCTGTCTGGGATTTTTTCTTTCCTTTTTCCCTCTGAAAATGAACAGGCTGATTTTTTGGCTGCTCCAGTTCTCCAGTGGTTGACAGGACTGTGTTCTTAAGTTACCGAAGTTTCTGAAGATGCCTTATCAGCACTGTAGCATCTCAGGATTTAAAAAACCTTTGGCCTGAAGGAAAGCATACCACACAAGACCTGCCTTGTGTGTTTTTCAGGGCAGTGATGGAATTCCTTCCTCTTTGAAGTCAGTAAGAGTCTTGCCAGTTGCTTCAGTGGAGCTGCAATAGTGTCCAAGAATTATTATTTCTTAAAATAGGGTCATGCAGGGACATTATCTGAAATATCAAATCTGCTCCTAATTTTGAACAGTCTGTAGCCCTTTGTCCATTTTTGCCAGCTGGTCTTTAGATGATTCATCCAAGGCAATCATTTTAATGATACCTGATATTCAAGGGCCGAACGCTTGTACGTGTCTAATATATCATTGTTTTCCTTAAGTATGAAGCATCACAGGAAAGGTCTTATTTTTAAACTAAATAAATGACAAAAATGACATTTATACTGGCTAAATGAAACTACCGAATTAGCACTTTGTAGTTGTTTTGATAGCACATGGTAACCAGGATTTTTTGTCTTTTGGTCCTTTTGCTTTTCAACCTTGTCCTTTTGTGTATTTATACCACATATTAAAGTAATGGGAGAAAATGCCCTCCAGTAGCCATCTGAGAGTTACCAGAAGTAACACCAGTGCTGCTGCACTTAAAACAACTCCTGCATATCTTAAAACAAAAAGATCTCAAATCCAAAAAATGCATTGCATATAAAATATTGGTGATTTTTTTTTCTTGATTTTGATGACCTATCCATGTCTTATTTCTTAATGCAATGAATCTGGACTCATTTTCAGAAAAAAATAATTTTTCTGTTTTTAAAGATGTTACTATTTTCTAGAGTTTTCTCATCAGGGCACTTGGACTCCTCAAGTGTTACTGTGTTTCATGGTGTAGAGAGAAAACTGGCAGCCCTTGGAATTTATTTTCAAAATCCTGTTTTGGTCCAATACCCGTGCCTCTTACAGAGGACTGAAAAGAAAAGGAAGCCTGCGCTTCGCTGAGATCTTACCTGCATTCCTTGGGAACATAATGGGAAGACTCCTCTTCATGCCTACAAATATTCCTACAGGAGTGAAATTTCTCTCGATACAGAAAGCTAATACAGAGCACAGGTACCACAGTAATCCTAAACTGAAATANCTGCGCTTGGCTGAGATCTTACCTGCATTCCTTGGGAACATAATGGGAAGACTCCTCTTCATGCCTACAAATATTCCTACAGGAGTGAAATTTCTCTCGATACAGAAAGCTAATACAGAGCACAGGTACCACAGTAATCCTAAACTGAAATATGAGAGCAGGGTGAGTTTCTTAAGTGGCAGCAAGACCTTGCTTTGCTTTCTCTGCAGCAGTGTTTGGCCCCAGCTGTAGTTAAGCACGGTCTGTCAGATTTTGGTTTTGTTGGACAGGCTTGCTATTGCTATTTGGTGATATGCAGTGCTGTTACTTACTGGTAGAAGGATATTTCTGAATAAGAACCTCAATCATCCAGGCATGAATTTTACCCACTGCCCATAGATTACAGCTGAAGCTCCTCTAAACAAAGACTCAGCTGGAAACACTTCAAGATTAATGTAAGTGCTTTGGTGTTTTCATAGGTATGGCCCTCAGGCTCCAGCACTGCTGAGGAATGAGTGTGTGGCCTTTGGAGCTGGTAGAGTTTCACCACAGTGGACTGGCAAAACTACTTTTGTGTGACTAGGGTCTTAAAATACAGTGCAATTATGGCTGTGTCCAGACTCTGTTGGAAATGTAAGATAAGAAAGTAATTAATAATAATGAATAATGTCACCTGATTTTAATGCTGATGTCTTGAAAAATAATTATGTGAATACACCATTTCGTTCTTCCAAATAATTTCTGTGGGAAAGAAATTTTTTTAACACTCTTATTTGCTGTGGACATAGCTACAGTCAGCAACGCGATTGTGAGTTGTCCACTATTGCGAGCAAGTTATGTTTTGGAAGAATGTTCTGTGGATCATGTGTTGTTGATTGCAAATATCTTGGTAACTAATCAGTAAGTTCAAAATTTCTCTTTCTCTTGGGAAGTCTAAAATCTGTTTGCGATCTATCAGCTGTAACAGCACGGGTATTCTGATTTTAGCGACCTGCACTACCTAACTTTTGCACAGTCTTTCAGACTAGATTTCCACAAGTAGTAGGACAATACATATTTTCCTAGCAATGTTTATACATGTTTTCTGCCTACAGTGCATTTTCTCTTTGTAGATTTCCTCTGTTATTTCTGATTTAGGGCAGTTAATTTTTTCAGAGGACTCGTTTTTTTCCCTTTATTAGTTGGTGTCCAGAAACAAAAAAGGTCTCCTGGTGCAGCACACCAAACCACGTAGCAGTTGTTGCTGTAACTTTCTCATGTCCCCCACACCTTCTCTGGCTTGCACAGCTGTTGTCTGGCTCCTGTTGGTGACCCTTCACTCTGAATGACATTGTTGCTAATGTATTTTTAGGAAGGTACACCTAGGATATTCTGTCTCAGCCATTAGGTCATCAACATGATTTGTTTTAGTCTGTTAAGACAAACAAATGTTCAACTTGCCTACATATACATGTATCTCTCTCGTGTCTTTATACTCCAGCTGTTGACTCAGTGTGCATTGCTGGTGTATTAATTTTAGTAATGCACGTTCTAATTCATCCTACCCATACAGTCTGTCCGCTGGAAACAGGACTGTTTTCAGTTTCCTCCTTCCAACCGTCTGCCAAATCATTTCAGAATACATTCTTTCATACGCCCCGGCTCTCAAGCCATTTGGAGCAAAGTCCATCACCTACTCTGGAGCTACAACGTCAGCCATAATAGACGGTTTGCAGGCTGGGGAGCGCTATATTTTCAAAATCCGTGCGGCAAACAGGAGGGGACCAGGTCCTCAGTCTAAAGCCTTCAGTGTCGCCATCCCTGCAGGTGAGCATCAAACCATGCACCAGTTGCGTACTCTGCACGTTCTTGCTTTCATCCCAGTTACGATCATTCTTACCGATCTTTCTTAGCTTCCTCTGCGCTACATCTAACCCATGGGATTTTACTTCCTTAATACTGTTCCTGTTACTGCAGCACGTAAAAGGACATTTTATGGACATTTTAACATTTGAAATACATGCATACCATTTCCTGCATGAAAACACTATGTGCTCTTGTTATTCAAAGGCCAAAGAATACAATGCTTTGGGTCTTTGGTTGCGCTGTTCCTAACATCTCCTGCTCTTGAATGTCAGTTAGACTGGCTTGCTCAGGTACTGCTTGCGTTTGCTTCTTGCGAAAATTAGGCTGTTGTGGGGGCAGAAGATTTGCTGAGTTAACTAAGAATGTGGGCCACAGCCTCAGGTGGGGTAATGCAACACCATGCCATCAAGGCGACTCAGCTCTGCTGAAGTTTGGTTCCTCTGATACAATGTTGCAGTGCTTGTAGGGGTTTTATTTTAATTGCTCTAAGTTTTACCCAAGTTACAATAATTCTACATGGGCTGATTAACAGAGAGATAACTATTGTCTCACATTCTCATAAGTTGTCTTGTTCTTGCTACCTGGCTGATTTCTTCTCTTAGTTTTTTTTGTGCTGCTTCTATTGTTATGAACAAACATTTTTTTTCTTTTCTTCTATTGCTGTGAATAAACACTTCCCCCCCCCAGCTGCTCATGAGGATTCAGTTGCTCAGCAACGAACGAATATTCAAGATAATTCAGAGGCTAAAAAACCTGGGAATGCTGGCTCATCTCCTTCTCAAACTTCCTCTGTTTCTTCAAAACTCCAGCCATCGCTTTCCTCTAAGCAATCATCTGTTCGTTCACCTCATGTTAGTGATAAAAAGAGTCTTCTTTCTGAATATAAAAATAAAATATTGAATCGAGGAGGAGACTTAAGTAAATCTCAGTTACCTTCTAGAAAGACAGGCGAGCTGGAACCTGATCTCCAATCCACCGAAGTAACAGATGATAGTGATTCCTCCCAAGAAGCTCCAGCACCACCACGAAAAGCCCAGGATCAGAGGAGGTTTGTTAGACCCTTGTCCCCTGGTCGGCCAGTCCACCCTGTCCTTGCCTCAGGGAGGACCCCTGTTCGCACCCACACATCAGAGACGTCACGGCAGACAAGCACAGAGAAACATGAGCCACCAGCACTGTTACCATCATCAGCACAACATTCTTCTGCCTTGTCTGTTCCTAAATACACAGATAATGAAACAAAGCAACTGAGGCAAAGCAACGCTAATGTGCCTTCTAAAACCTCTTCCAATCCTCTACCTGCCAAAAATAATGATCTTGCAGGTAATGTGGAAGGAAAGCCAGACACCATGCTGGTGAAAGTGTCTTCTAAGACTTCAGATCCTAGTCGCCTGGTTTTGCCATCAAATCGACAGTCTGCTATCTCTCATGAGGTTGTCCCAAGCCATCTTAGTAGGTCTGGCTCTCTAGGTCATTCACATCAACCCTCTTCCAAATCAGCGGATTCCCATGCTCGCGTTAGCCATAATGAGTTTGACAGTGAAGAAGCAGAGGACAGAGCAGGAGAACCCAGTTCTAGGTCACAGCAANCTAGGTCATTCACGTCAACCCTCTTCCAAATCAGCGGATTCCCATGCTCGCGTTAGCCATAATGAGTTTGACAGTGAAGAAGCAGAGGACAGAGCAGGAGAACCCAGTTCTAGGTCACAGCAAACAAAGCTGCCCTCAGGCCCCAGTTCTCGCACGTGGAAGGATTCAAAATTAGCTGCTGTGGCAGTCTCATCGAGGCCTGCTGTTTCTGGCCACACTTCACCTCACTCTCGCTCCTCCACCAGCGCCAAATCTGATGGAAAGGATATTGATAAGAATTATAGGGAGGACTCACAAGATGCAAACCCCTTATTTCCTTCTCTGCCATCTTCCAGGCAGTCTTCTTCAGCAATCTATTCCAAGAGAAGAAATCCTCAGGTCAATTCTGATTCTCACCTCAGAGAGACACATGGTGAAAAGTCACCCCGCTCTGATTCAGCAGAACAGCAAAGTCAAGCAGCTGCTCCAGAAAAGCATTCTCTTTTGCAATCTTCTCTTTCTAAACATAAGCCTGAAGAGCAGGACAGTCGAGAGGTAAAAGAAACACTTGCTCGATCAAAACCTAGTGTATCTTTGCCTAAAAAGACATTCCCCTCTCATCTTCCATTGGAGAAGACCCCCCGCTCAGAGCCTCCACAGAGGGCACAAACCAGTCCTTCCTTACTGCATTCAAGGGGCCGACGCCTCCCGTCTCATGTCTCATCCCAGAGTAATGAAGAATTGCAGGAAGATGATGATGAGGACGTAACAGAAGTCAGTGACAGAGCAAGCAGCCGCTCTGTGTTTCATAAAGACATGTCCTCTTCTAGGGGATTACCTGCATCTTTCTCTCAGGGAAGCTCAAGTTCATCTCTATCAAAGCAACAGCAGCCAGGTTCTCAGGTACCTTCCTACAAACCAAAACTTACTCAGCCAGACTCCAGTTCTGCCAGTGATACAGCAAAAGACACCCAGTATAACCCAAGGTTGTCATCCACTTCTTCGAGACAAGCTCATCCTTCGTTACCTACTCGCTCAATGGTTGCTACAAGAACAGTGTCCCAAACAGAGAAAAAATACAGCCTGTTGCCCTCAAAAAAGTCCAAAGCTGAACTTCCTCGAAAAGTTCCTTCCTCTTCTTCATCTAAGTCTCGTCAGTCAGTTTCTAATGAAGAGGACGATTATTACAGTGAATATGATCAGAAAGAAGTGGAAGAGAAAGCCACATCTTTGGCAGCAAAACGGTCCCCTTCTGTTTCTAGAGGTAGCAAAAACACATACGATGACACTACTAGCAGTAAAAGGAAATCTATGGACACTCTTTTGCCTCACAAAGTGAGCTCTGAAGAGAAAGAGAAGGAGAAAACTCCAACATTAAAAATATCTTCTCCTGAATCACCAGGAAGCTCTGTCATAGCATCACGAATTACTCAGTCCTCTAACAAGCATACTCCATCTAAACCAAGCTTTGTCTGGCCACGTTCTTCTGCAGCTACCACCACACACACTGTTTCTCCAATAGTTTCTTCTTCCACTTCATCTCCTCGCCAGCGACTATTGAACTCCAGGCTACGGAGCCCTTCCCAACGGCAATTTGTTAGACCTCCTCATAGACAAGGTATCTTGTCTTTGTTGTAGTAATCTCACTGAATTGTGTTTTTCCTAAGATCAACAGTTAGATGAAAAGTCCTCCATCAGAATGCAGGTTCTGTTATTTATTATAATGTATTACTTTTTATTTTGGTCATTCTTGGGGAGCCCAGTTCTGGAGGACGTTGCCTAATCAGTGTAATGTCATGCCCCAGACCTTGGGTCCTGTGGTCTGATCTGCACAGGAACCCGTGATCCACAGAGGAGATGACAGAGTTAGGAACTAAATTGGAAAAAGGGCTATGTTCCTTACTGAGCAATGACTTCACTGAATGCTCACTGAAAGCACGTTTGTACTCAGAATGTAACAAGCTCTCAGGTATATTGGTCTTCATCATATGGATTACTAAAAGGCTTTTGTAGGTTATATAGTGCTACCTTGCCCACCCCTAGGCAGTAAGGTGTTTCCTCATGCTGTCCTGGCATTCTGTGTTTTCTCTAATTAATTTTTAAGCCACTTTCCTCTTTTTTAAGTGACAGCTCAGGGTTGCACATTCCTCTTGAGGACTGCTCACATCACAATCTCTAATACCTTTATGGCTGTGATTTACTCCAAATGCTAGAGGCTTGCTTTCTGGCAGAATGTCTGCTCACCCTGGCTTGTGGAACAGAGGGTCCTCTACATGTCAAGGTGTGTCACCTGTTGATTCCCCATGTCACCTGTGGAGAATCACAGACAGTCTCAGTGACTTTGCTGGGTAGAAATGTTTTTTCTCCCTCCAGTGTATGGACATCCAAAATAATATTGACTGACCTGAATGTTTTAGTAAATACTTTCTATACTGTATGTAGATAATGTCTCATTCAATGTGCTGACCATGCAGCTGGGCTATTGTATTTGCTATACTTTAGTCAACCTCAGTGTTGTGTAGTGGTCCACCAGCTTGCAGAGCTTTAAGATGGGAGTGGACCTTAAATAATATCATGGAGGATGAGATGCATTGCATGAAAGAATAACAGATTTCTCAATGGAGGTTGTATACCAGCTTACTGCTAGCGATGCAATTGCAAAGTTAATAGCCGAGGAGTGTTCAGTTAATATACTTATTTTTTTCAGTTAATTTATATTAGTATATTTATATACTTTCATATGTATTTCTCTGGGGGAAAGTGTGTGAGCTAGGATGTGAAAATTGCTGCCCTTTCTGAGCTGGGGAGTCTGCAGCTGAGTGCCACTGCTTCTCCACTTCTGTCCTGAGAGTTCCTCTGTGTAGCGGTGTTTTTTCAGCTAGAGGAGAGTCATTCCTTTTACAGGTAAAAAAAAAAAGGATGTAATTCCCATCCCCTCTCCTTTTAGTGCATCAATACAGCTTTGTATAAGGATAGGATTGAACAAGTGGTTGTGTTTAATAATGGTTTCTTCCCTCACTGCACTCCTCATTTACAAAGATCACAAGCGTTTTGTAGTACCATCTGGAAATGTTGCCCTGCTTTCTTAAAAAACCAAAAGGGAATAAAGAGACCGAATAAACATGGGAGAAACAAACCACGAGTGATTAACTTCTTCGGTAGGAACCATTTCAGACGCTTGTGTTGGTTCTGGGGATCTGACTGTGTCACAACAGTTGTTCCAAGCAGAAATTAAATGCCTGGTTTGCCGAGTGTTGTGAGGCCTCTTTCTGCTCACGTTTATGTCCAGATTGGTCAAAAAATGCATTTCTTCACATTTTAAAATGTGGTATGTAGTACGCACAGCTGTCTTCAGAATGGTGTTTTCATCTGTTTCAGGTTACAATGGCAGACCTAATCTTACAACAAAAAATGGAAATGGAAATGGAAATGGAAAAATACTGCCTGGTAATAATGGAAAACCAAGTGGACAGAGAGTAATCAATGGCCCTCAAGGAACAAAGTGGGTAGGGTGACCTTCTCTCCAAATTCAAGATGCTTTGGCCTTTTATTATGCTTACATTTTCATTAAGAAAAGAGAGAACAGTGCCCTCAGTCAATGAATCTGTGAAGTGAGGTTATACTTAGTGATCTAGTTTCTACTGTTCCATTGAAATCTAATGACAAATTCTGCATTTCATTATTTAAACATTTTAAATGTCTGATTTAAAGCCTGATGGCTTCAATTTTCAGCTATAATTTTAGATTATAGATAGTGAAAAATAGATTTAGTGAAAATTTTTTCCTTGAAGTCAGTGGGACTTTAGCTCCCTCCGTGACTCAGGGCTTGTCTGCTGTGCAATGTGAGTCAGGACTGCCCCAGATAGCTGCTGTGAAAGATGTGTTCAGCAATGGTTCTCCCAGACTCATGCTCCAGGGAGAAGCTCGTGAATCAGGGTATCAAAATGTGAAGTTAATCCATAAATTTCATGGTGCTTTAAATGTACATACATAGGTATCTTTAAGATTTTGCCATTCGTAGAGACATGTTTCCAGTGGTATTTCAGAAGAACTCAGATGCAATTGATAGGAAAGCCCCACTAGGTGCCTACATGCCCAGATCTTATCTTTTAAAATCCTTTCCAGTAAGTTTATAACCAACCAACGCAGGGAGGGAACTGGTCTTTCCTGTATGTTTGCCCAAAAGCTGAGCAGGAGGAGACTGTGATCAGCCTTGCTGGTGTCAGTAGCGCTGCTTACATGCAGCATGACACATAAAGAGTTATTTTATGGCCACTTCAATCTTACTGTTTGCATTAGAGGAACATAAAAAGGTGCATCAGGTATGTCACATTCAGGGGAGGCATTTTGAAAAGTGTGCCGAACGCCCTTTAAATAAACTCCAGAAAGCGAGCTGGAAAGTTGCTTGGGAAGCTATGGGGCATCTCTCTCTACCCCAAAAGAGGAGGGCATTGCTGCAAGCAGGATGAACACCTCGTAAAGCGAGAAGATCTGTGTAATCGTCTATGTCAACATCTGGGGCGTGGAAGCCTCCAGAGACTGATCTAATGATCTACTGTCCCTCCTGCTACAGTCTTTTCCCCAGCACCAAATGTAAGTCTGTCTTGCCAACCTGGAGCTGCTGCTTATGTCCTCTTCTCGGTTTCCTCACAGCTTTTGCGGTTTTGTGTTCTGTGGCTCAGTGTACGTTACCTCAGGTTAAAACAGCATACAGTTCTGCTATTTTGGGTTGGAATAGCAGAGGACTGGATTTTAACTGCAGTTACCTCTTAAATTCAAACCAAGCTCTGCGACAGATTTGTTTCATGAGACAGAGGGTTTTCTTAAGTCTCCTATGCCTATTAAAATTTCAGATACTTTGTTTTCACTGTCACATCAATCTAAATTAACTATTTTGTTTTTTACAAGTAGACATAATTTAAAATGCCATCTTCAAGAGCACTCAGGGTCATACTCAAATCAGTATTACAGGAATCCACCTTAGGAGTTGTGCAACCCAAGAAAATCAAGGGAGTTGCTCCTTTGCATGTGAGAGCTACAGTAGATGATATGAATATGGTTGCTGTGCAGCTCTGGAGGTCAGCTCCTGGGGATTTGCCTTCTTCAGCAGTGATTTTTCAGTGATTGCTATACAATTAGTCACTCACTTTTAAAAGTCTGTCTGTAGCTGTTGTAGCTATTCCTGAACATCGCACTTAGCATCTGAATTTCCCCAGGCTTGCTGCTGCTGTGAAACTTCATTTCACCTCGTCTTGTGTTATCTAAATTTGAGTCCATCTATTGCTTTTAGATTGTAGATCTTGACCGAGGGCTAGTGTTAAATGTTGAAGGAAAATACCTCCAAGATTCCCAAGGAAAACCTCTCCGAGTAAAATTAGGAGGGGATGGACGTACAATTGTTGGTAAGTGACAGCTTCCTTCTTGCAGAAACAAATCTACAGTTTTTGTGCACGTGGTACAAGTCTTTGAGCTGTTGAATGCTTCAGGAGTCTCCAGGTCCCATGCAAGCCATTTGGAGTTGCTTGTACCTCAGGTCTCCTTCAGGCAGTCAGCACACTGCAGGACCTGAGGAGGCTTTGGGGCATCCTGAGTACAAGGCAGCAAGAATCACTCGAGTCTATCTATCTATCTATCTATCTCATTTGTATCAGCATTAGAAAGGACTCTAGAACTGAGCCAGAATAAGAATTGATGCTTGTTTATATCTCTGTATACGTAAAAATAATTATTCCCCACCACTAGCACTGTACCAGCCATATGTATGTGATCATTTTATTTTTTCTTCTGAAACTGACCACAGATAGTGAAAAATTCAGTGTATGATCTGTAAAAACACTGCAGTTTGCCTATTAGTCCACCTGTATAGATCTCTTGAATGCAAATTCAGTGCCTGCTGTTAAACTGGTTACCATGAATATTTGCAGTATCCAGAATTTGGCATGAAAGTTTATATGCACCAGCTCATCCCAGTTTTTCTTTGTACATGTTGGACATTACGGAGCAGAATATGGATTCATCATAACTTTCATCAACAGTTACGAGACTGACTTAAATGCAGGCACTGTCTGCATGTTGTGATTCTGAAGTGAAATCTCCCTGCAGTCTTCCCAGGAAGTGTTTATCAAATAGCTGATGAAAGTGAACACCACTGTGGTTTATATGAGGTTCTTCTGAACCATTTTCCAGCTTCCTCATCCATGACTCTTTCATAGATAACAACCTTATTCTGTCAGCTTAGTTACAGGAAGCTGTAATCACCCTCTCAGTGCTCTTGTGGTATCGACTGTTGATAAATACTGTGCTATAAGCCTGAAATGGATTAATGAAAAGATTTTTTGGTTTTGTTCTTCTCTGCTAGATGAAAAGGGTGCCCCAATGGTGAGTCCCGATGGATTACCTCTGTTTGGACATGGCAGATTTAGTAAACCTGTAGCGAGTGCACAAGATAAACCAATAATAAGCCTTGGAGGGAAACCTCTGATTGGTCTTGAAATGATTAAGAAAACAACCACTCCCTCAACTACTACTACAACAATACCCCCAACAACTACCACAACAACTACTACAACCACTACAACGACTATTGCTACAACTACCACCACCACTCCTGAACCAACCACCACTGAACCACCCACTGAGAAACCACCCCCAACCTGTCCTCCAGGCACCTATGCACAGTACGATGATGAGGGCAACTTGCTGTTGGGGTTCAATGGCCTACCAGAGTGCAATGCAGAAGGTAACTTCCTTTTGTGCTGTTTGAACTTCTTTGGTTGTGCTGTTTGTGCAGTGCAGTTACACAAATGTAAAGCAGGAAAGGATCTGCCTCTGAAGATTTTCATCTATGTGATAAGGTAGGAGGTGAGATGAAAGCAGCTGAAGAAGGATTTGGCCATTAAATGGTTTTTCATTGGAAATTGTCAACTTTCGCCAAAGCCGAAGTTTGTCATGGAAACATTTTGACTTCAGCAAAATTCTCACCTTGTGCTGGACCCAGTCTTGTCACGTATGTTCATACCTGTGAGCACAAGTATAGGCAGCAGTTTTGTGATCAAAGCACTCACCTATAATGAAGTCCTCACTCTAGTTCAGGCCAGGGAAGGACCTGAAGGCGCTACGCATTTTGTCTATTTTGTGTTCATTTCTCACAATAAATTCTGAAAAGTGTCTATTTTGAGCCGTGGTGGGACTGGCTTTTGGAAAATGAGATTCTTGTTCTCTTGCCAGCCCTCAGAGATAGAGATTGTCTAGCAGGAATGTGGCACATTCCCCCGGATGAAGCTGGGGAAAGTCAACTCTGGCTCTGCACAGATAAGGCAGAGAGTTGTACACTAATTTCTTTCTCATTTGAAACATACAAAACAGTGTCAGTACATGTCATTATTTCCCTGTTGGAGTTATACAGGCTTAGGATGGGGTGCCAAACTGAAATCCAAAGTAAACAAATAGAAATACAATTGAGTCTTTGGGCATTGAGCCTGTTCCTACCTTGTTTTACCCTTTCATCACCTGAATGTTACATTGCAAACCAGTTAGCTGCTTATTTTGCAAAGCTGGACCAGGGAGCACCATAGCAGTCCTTATCCTTTCCATTTGTAGGTAATTCCCAACTCAGCCTACAAATGGGCAGTAGAAGCATGGCCATAACCTAAACAAAGGGATGGCAGTCAGACATCTGCCAACTGCAGTGGCCAGTTTTAATGGGTAATTAAACCCCCTTCCCTTTACCCCATACACCTGTATCTCTGAAGCTGAAGTAGATTTACAAGTAGATCATATAATCATGGCCTGAGAAGCTAAACTATCGCTTTGAAGAGTGCAGAAGATATGGAAAGATGTGGCTTCAGCAGCTCACAGTGAGTCTAAGAATGGCATCTTTGGAAGGGATCTCAGAAATAGAAGACTGAAAATTCCCTTACCAGCTACACTGGGTAAGTAATGAATCACAGATGTTATTGCCTTGTACAGATGGAATTACAATGATTTATAGTATTAATATTTGTCTAACAATTAGCCCCCTGCTTGAGTGTGTGTTTATAGAAGTGTGCATGCATATATACATATGCATAGACGTGTGTATATATACACACGCAAACATATGTATATATAAATGACCATCATAATTAAATATTTCTTTGAAGATTTTTCATTTTCCCTTTAGTGCTTTCATTGTACTTAATTGTGTTTACAAAAGTGTTACAAATACTGCTTTATATGGCCAGTCTGGTATTTTCAAAGTTGCCTAAAGGGGACCATGATTTTCAGTAGGGTTAGAGTCCCTCCCACTCCCACCACTTCATTTTGCTTACCTTAGATGTTGCTTATATCCTGTGATGTTTCCTCTCTTTGGCCTGAGCTGTGTCATACCTGAAGGACATCTTCAGAGAATCCATGTTATTAGAACAATAAGAGTTTATGAAATGTGTCTGGGCTTAGTCTTAGCATAGGCTCCAGAAGCTGATCAACAAAAAGCTTCGTGGTATTATTTTTAGCAGAGTTGTGGGCTGGGGAATTTTCATGTGATTTTCTGAACATTTAAAAACATTCTGCTTGGGTTTTTTGCCTTCTGCCAGATGGGCTTGCTGGATCCTTGAGCTTTCTTAGAGGCATGAATGAAAAGTAGTTTTTTCACAAAGGCAACGTGGTCAATGAGAATGGCTCTTAAGTCACCCCTAAACTGTCTGGCATTTTGACAGTATGTCTGCAAACACATCAAAGTGGAAGACTGAAAGGACAAGATGGCTCTGGATTTCCACTTCTTACCTGCTACATGGCTTGAGCAATACTCATCCCTACCTGGCAATTCTGAAACTTTCTCTGAGGAGTAATTATTAGGATTTTCTTTTCTTTTTTTTTTTCATCCTGGTGACTTGCCTCAACATTTGACAAATGCAGCAAAACAGCTTGCCTGTCCCACAGAGAAACTTACTTGAAAAGAACGCATCTTTATGCTATTTATTTAATGATGGCTGGTTTTGTTTAACAAGTGCAGTGTCTTATTTCAAGAGCGATAAACAACTACTACTTGAACTATCAAAACATTTAATGCAGTTCTCCTTTGACCATCTCCAAATCATGTTTTTATGTTGTCTTTCCCTTTAATCTGAGTCTGGAAAATACTCCAGATCCTTTATTGAAATACTTACTCTGCCAAAGCTTGATATTTTGTTGCTAAGTGCTTTACTCTGAAACAGCCAGGGGCTGCAAGTTCCAAAACCCACTGCCAAAAGTTCTACTTAAGCTTTAGCAAATTTGCTTACTCTCTGGCAGGACTTTTGCTTGACCCAGCAGAATTTATTGTCAGTGTTTCACTAGATTCAGCAGTCTTCAACTTTCAAGAAGGATTTTGGCCACACAAGCATGATTTGTCAGTGAAATCAGCTAAACCGTTTTCATGAACTCACAAGGAAAAAAGCTGGAGTCTTAACCACCTGTTACGGGTGATAAAATCAAGTGTTGGTTGCACAGTCCACTGTCCTTACAGATGCCAAAAGACTATGGCAAGCAGTCATAGCAAAACTTAGCCTCATCTGATACTGGCAGGATTCACTGAAGAGCTGCAGCGAAGGGTGATGGAGCAAGCAGGAGAACTGCAGCTGGTGTACATGGAGAAAATTATAAAGCGAGGATTTTTTTGGGGGAAGTACCCCCATCATCTTCGTGCCACAGCTATTGCTCAAGAAGCATAGAAGGTGAAGTAGAAGAGACTGAACAAGCACAAAAATAGAAAATAAAATTTGTTTATGCGGGATTGTATGTAGGCAAAAGGCTGACTACTAGCTAGTATGTGTGAGGTTGAAATCTGCCTGGGAAGGATTTCAAATTTCTGCATATCTGAGCCTTTTGTTTACTTGGATGTAGTCAAAAATAAAAGCATACTTGGTAAACATTGGTTGATAGTGGCCAACTGTGGTGAGAAGATCTGCAGTATTCAACACAGGATCTACTTTGTCACTGACTGCCCTCAGAGAAGTCAAGGGGCTTCCAAGTGGATGATCTCCTCAGGAGTGGCTGCAGAAGTCTACCGTGAGAAAACGTCAGATTTCGCTGTGTGAAAGTCTGACAAGAATTAACCCGTTTCCTGTGTTTTCAAAGCTTATTTTGGCACTAAAATCACTACTATGTATTTAAAAGAAACTTGTTGTAGTAAGAAAAAAAATCAGTCTTGTACAATAATTGTTGGTTCTAAATAAAAAAACCCTGCAAAATGAAAATGTATAATTCAGATTATATTTGTGAACTATTTGACATTGGCAGTGAAATTTTGCATTGTTCGTATTACTAGCTTAGTAAAAATAACATTGTTGCTCTAATGTCAAGCGTTACAGGAACATTACCAGTTTCTGTGTAGTACCCTGAGGTCAAAGCTGTCTTTCCCTTGTCTTTGTTCACACACTGGCCTCTCCTCAGCCCCAGTATTTCAGTGAAAACTTCTGATTGTACCTGCAGAGGGTTCCAGCACAATGCTTTTGCTTTGTTTGCATTGCTTTTCATGGTTAATCTGAGCGTTGTGTACTCTTTGGCTTCCCTGAATAACATGTGGAGAAGTGCATTTCTCAGAGCGTGCAGGGAAGCCTCCGGGATTCACAAGAGGTACTTGATGGTTGATGTTCCTGGTGCTGGATACATGACCTTCAAGGAGGTTGAGAGAATATACGGCGATAGGCATCTGGGAATTTTGTGGGTTGCATTTGCATAGGGTTTTGGGGTAGATAGGGAGAGTGTTTTTGATGTGCACCTCACAGTCATCTCTCCCTGCCATGCTTTCATTTGCATCATGGAGCAATCTCGGTGTGGACAAAGTGAATTCCTGTTGGATGAAACTAAAGCAGGAGCAGTGCTTCAGGATGACATGTATGTGCCCCAACCTGTAATGGGCATTCCACAGGATCAGACTAGAGCTAGTGCAAAGTAAAACCCTGGGAAAACCAGCACCAATTACTTCATTCTACAAATCCATTCCTTTTGGGCTGCATTACTTGCTAGCATAGATGCAGTCTGTAAATGTTATATCTCTGGTTTATTTTTGATTTTTATTCCCCTGCAAAAATACCTGAATTGAAGTTTTCACTTTATTTGAATCACTTGGTTGGTTTTTTGCAGTAAATTTCTTACATTTGCTGCTCGTGAGACTATAAAATGTCAAATCCTGACCTGAGCATTACGTGGTTGCTGGCAAATACTTGCTCCAGAGCTGCTCGGGCCTGGGACAGAGCTCCTGGAAGGTGCATTACTCTTGATTTTGAGCCTTGAACTCATTTTCCCTCAGCAAAACTCCTGGCTACAGCAGTTAGCTACTCACCTGTTTTTCTAAATATGCAGACCGAACTGTCACTGTGTTAGCTGGAAACAAGGCGGTTGTCTTATTTCTTTAAAAATCAACTGGCTAAAGATTTTTATTTTAAACTTCATTCCAGAAGTATTTTACTAAGAGGGCAGGGAGGAGACCACTGAGGAGTTATAGCATTTTTTTTTCTTTCTCCTTCAATAGACACATTCTCAGGACTGGATTCAGATGTGACAGCAACTCCAGAGGCATATGTGATCTATGATGATGGTACTGTTTAACTGTAAAAGTCTGTTGCAAGTGGCATGTTTGGGGTTGGTTTTTTCCCTGCCTTCTTTCTTTGGAACTGGATTTGAGGGGGCGGTTGGTGAATGGGAACTTAAGCAAGCACTGGTGAGCTGGAAAAACTTTCCAGAGTCCTGTGTCACATGTGAAGAGCAAAAGTGCAAAGGCAAGTGTTTCTGGACATGAAAGTCCCTTTCTGTCAGTCCTGCAATCTAACAGGAACCTATTGTGGAAATAAATTACGTTCAGAGCTGGGTCATACAGTCACTGCTTCAATCCTAGATTTTCTTTCTCCAGTACAACTTCTAACCCCAGCCCAGTCAAAGTCAATGAACTCTTCTAAAATAGACAATCCAAATAACATTTGAGCTTCAGAAACTTGAAATACCTTAGTGAGTTTTTAGCACTCTACAGCACTGTGAATATATTTCTTTGTCTTTTTTTTTGATGTGTAGTCTGCATTTAGACTATAAAACATGCTCATACTGGATGAGATCACCTACATATGAAATAGTTATTCTGCTGAATCCATGTGGAATTTAAATCAAAGAGATTTGAAATCAGATAAAAGGAGAAGAGGGAAAGATTTTTGCAGAATTATATTCATGCCATCTTGATATTATAATCCGGGACACGCAAAATTTATCTGAAGAGGAAGTCTCAAGTCCCAGCATTTAATTATAGGTTTGCATAGGGAATGCAGATGCTTGATTACTGGAACTAGCATTCACTTTCTGCCATCAGTGACTTCTGATGTTCTCCTTTTAATCCTTGGATTCCTGCTCCTACCCCCGCATATTAAAGTGGACAAGTACAGACCTCTGTTAAAGCTTTTTGTAGAATTTGTGGCTCTAGAATAATAAAAGCTTTTTTCTTTGTGGATGCAGTGCTGGGATCTTAAGTCAAACCATCACCAACAATCCTAAAGTATTTAGAAAGAGAGTGCAGCAGCTGAAAGGAGGATATCACAGAGTTTTGTGCTTTTTATTCTGATTGCTTCAAACTGAGGGCAACATTTAGAATGTGAGGAGGAGAGGATGAATGAAAAACTATAGAAGTCCTACGTCCCATGTTGCTTACATCCCTGTGAAAGCGGAATATCCTCAGTGCACAAGTATCTTGCAGGCCTCCCTGTAGGTGCAGGTCACCTGCAGAAAGCAAATGCTGTGGCAGTTTAAGCAGAAAACACTCAAAGCCATGAGCCAAGTCCCACAGCCTGTATGAGGACATGGCAGGGATGCCAAATGCTTCTTTCCTTTCATTTTGTGTGTCAATCTGGTAGTGCAGTAGCTTTTCAAAGAGCTATTTAATGGTTTTTAGTAGGACTGAATATCAAGGAGTACTGAATATCGTGAGATTCATGTGGGCCAGTTTGCTTTCCCTCATGGCCCTAATGGGACCACGAATGGCAAGTACAAGAATTCCTGCCTCTTACGTTGCAGGAAGGTTTAAAGGTAGTATGAACCAGCTCTAGCATTTTAGAATAGTAATACAGAGTTTTCTTAAAAGCTGTTTTTTCACTCCCTTGTCTCCTTCCTTTGGCATCTGAGGGCTGTGGTGGGGATTCAATTACTGTGCTGTCTTCTCTTGGGGGTTGTGAGGGAAGGTGGCAGACAAAGCATGTTCAGGATATTGCTGTGTGAATACATTCGTTTATTGTCATCCTTTTTACCTGTGTGAACGAGGTCTATGTCAGCAATGACACTAGTATTCCAAGGCAAAGACCTTGTGCTCGCTGTCCATCAGTTTGGTGGAAAGCCTTGCAAGGCTGAGCTGTGACTGACCCTGACTTAGAGGCCCGTAAGGAGTGTGCAGCAGCTAGGGCAGGGCGCGTGGCACTCGTTTGGGACTGTGGCTGGTGATAGAAATGTTTCCTTTCTCATAGTTAAGCCAAAATAACATGAAGCAAGCTAACATTTTCATCTTATGTTTCCTCTGAAGACTATGAGTTTTTTGAGAGCACTTTGCCACCGACCACCACCACCACTCTCACCACCACCACTGCTTCTACTACGACAGAATCGGAAGTTGTCTATCCAGAGACTAGTGTTGTTGGCACTGGCCCTGTGTCAGAATATGATGTAGCTGGGAAGAAACGGTTCACTGGTAAGTATGTCCTTTGTTTTATGTAGCTTACTACTTGCGCTGCAAATAATTCTTGTTCTAGCAAGGCCACCCCTTAAGCTAAGACCATTGTGCAAATACGTCCGACAGACTAGTGTGTGGTCCTTGTAAGCGCTGCCACCTAGAAAACCCAAACACCAGTACTTTGTTCATAGCTTCGATGCTTGCATGTCTACGTGTGGACCCACAGCGATTTTGTTGGTGTAGTGCAAACCTCTTTGTATGCTTTCAGTGTAAGTGCACTGCTTTGTATTCTGCATTGTATTCAGTAAGAGAGCAAGAGTGTCTACTCTGGTGCTCAGTTCAGCTCAACTGGATTGTTTTAAGTTCACATCAGTAGTTCAGTCAGTGTGAGTCTCCACGTAGGTGTGAGTCTTCGTCTGAGGGATCTAATTTTTTTCCACCGGCCCATGCAACCCCAGTGATTTCACCCACGTGCACAAGCATGTATGTCAAAGGTGTGCTTCAAAGTCAAGAATTTTAGATATGAACTTTCCAAAAAGTAAAACAAATAGAGATAAATCTGGCTTTGCTATCTGTATCTTTGCTCTGTAGAAAGAACTTGGTGAAGGAACCCACAGTACATTGACATGAGCCATGAGGCTGGCTCCTGTGTACTGAGCCATTCAAACGTGTAGGTAGGCGTTGCAGCTCTGACTGCTCCGCTTCTTTGTCAGAGAAGCAGCTGGGGGCCAGACTGGAGGGACTTGGAGGTGATGAGGCACTGCATTCCAGCCTCCACCCCAGGCTGGTGACCCCCTCCAAGCCCCTTACAAACCTCTGGCATTTGAACTGAGGTCAGGTCAGCTGCTGGCTCACCTGGCATTTCAGATGGGAGTTCAGGGGATGGAGAGTCAGCTTTGACTCGTGTCTTGCCTTCCCTTCCAATATCCACAAGGTTCACATGGCTTAGAGTGGAGCTCTGCTGCTGGAGTAAAAGATTTGTTTTAATATACGCCAAGACTTTTTCCAGTGCATGTTCAGTTTCCCTGTCCAAACAATTTCATGATGTTTCTATTTGACTCTCGCTGACAGTGCTTCTTGATTCATTTAGCTGGAGAGGCTAAAATTAACTTCATTGCAAGATCTGGAAAAAAATCCCTTTAAGGCATGAAATCTGATAAGATAAACCAAGAAATGTTGGTTTATGAACATTTCAAGACACTAGGGAAATAATATTACCATTTCAATGAATTGTATCATTGCAACTGAATAAACATTTTGAAAGCAAATTTAGTCCTTACTTTGAATGTTACAGTTACTTTTAAGGCAATTAAAAGATGGTTTAATCTTTTCCTGAACTGAAGTGCAATTCGAGTCAGTATGAAGCTTTTAAAAACAGAAATTACAGGTTGGGAGTACATCCCTGGGCGGTAGGGACTCATGACTCCCGGTCCCTTAGTACCCAAGGGACCACAGCAATAATCCCTTTGTTTAACCTGGTCGGACTTCACCTTGGAATTACTCTTCTTGTTCTCTGTTGTTTCACCCCGGTTTCAGGATGTTTGTGGAAGAACCAACCACTAAGATCTGGTAAAGTCTTAGACAGTCTAAGTCTCTGGCAGGGATCTGTTCCTACATGTGGAAAGGCGGAGAGTTTGGGTGACATTCCCACGCCACCTTCCAGAGCAGCTGGAGGTAGCGTGCAGAGGGTCCAGCAGTCAGACTGCTCTCTTCTGCCTCTCGTAGCAAAGACAATCCTTCTGTCTTTGCATAATTGGGTACAGTTGTGAGTGTGGGGTAGACCTGAATATTGGAATCCCATTGCCCCTGCTCACCAATCAAACTGAGTGCGAGCCACGCTTTGTTGGCAGCAGTGAACCGGAAGGGGAGCAATTTTAAAATGCATCACAAAACTTCATTCTCTTTCTTTTCAGGAAATTGCCAGCCTGTGGGCTACTCTGTGGTACCTACAAACTGCTAACTAAATGCCACCCTTCCCTATCTCTTCCAGCTCCTTATGTGACCTATCTTAATAAAGATCCAGCAGCCCCTTGCTCCTTGACAGAGGCCCTGGAGCACTTCCAAGTGGAGAGCCTCGATGAAATCATCCCTAATGACCTCAGAGAGAAAGAGCTGCATCCCCTGAAAGCCCCTCACAACATCACCGTCGTGGCAGTTGAAGGCTGTCACTCCTTTGTCATTGTGGACTGGGCCAAACCTGCTCAAGGAGACATGGTAACAGGTACTCTCCTGAGGGTTGCTCTCCTGATGGGGTCGTGGGGAAGGGGAAGGTTTTCTTAAATGACCTTAGTATTACCTTAAAATGAACCAAGAGCTTTAAAAGTTCTCACTCCTCTGCAATTTTCTGAGGGAGGTGAACTACCTTCTGAGAAGTGAGAAAGGTCCCTCCGTTGTCCCTCAGTGCCAGACCGACCAGCCGTGCTGGTCCAGATATTTCAAAGATTTTGGTGCTGCTTTTGTGCCAGCGGTTCTGAAGGCACCACTCCCACCTGGATGGTAGCTGTGATAGCATTTTGCTCGACTGAGCACTCCACCCCCAGGTAGTGCCCTGCAGCACTGCAGGCACCTCCCAAGCCTGCCTTTGGAGCATCTTTCACACTCGTCTTCAGTCCACTCTCAGCTAAGGTGACACTGTGGCTGGAGCCAGGCTGGGTCCTGCCCTGCTTTGAGTGTGGAACTGACTTCAAGAATGAATCTCAAAAGTTGCTGGAAAGACACGAGTAAATAGATAACCAAAGTATGTTAGAAATTAATCAACCCCTGTTTGTCAGTGGACCCAAAAGACCTGAAGTAAGCATTGGAAAAGGCCACTTCTTTGGTGCTAACATCCAGTTTTCGAGGAGTCTTGCCCAGCTCTGTGGCTGACAGTGATGACAGATGGATGGGAGCTGGCAGAGCCAAAGCAGCAGTAATGGTTGGGAAGGGAGAAGGTGGCACTTCAACAGGCTATGTGGTCCCACAGCATTTCACTCTTCAAGGCTGTTGATCCAATACCTTACCGAATGCAGGTTGCATAACATTTAAAAAAAAAAAACCTCCCAGTATTTCTAACCGTATTAATTTCTGCACAGTCAATGTATCACTTAAAACAGTGAATGGGTTGCCTCTGTCATCTTTTCGCCTTCACTGTTCTAAGTCAGTATTTGCACCTGAGTAGTATCCTCTGACGTAATGCTCCGTCATTATTAGCTAATGACAGGAAATGATTGTAGCCTGGGATTTTCCAGGAGAGTTAGGCATCAAATCACTTTAATATTCGAAGATGCTTCCACTCCTTTTAACCCATAAATTCTACCGTGACCCCTAGGGATATCATTTATTTAAAACTTGTTTAGGGTCCTCACAACTATTTGTCTTTCCCATTTACAGGCTATCTGGTTTACAGCGCGTCCTATGATGACTTTTTAAAGAATAAGTGGTCAACCAGGACTGCAGGGACTACTCATTTGCCAATTGAGAACCTGAAGCCCAACACACGGTAAGGATTTCATCCACTCTTTTTCAGTTCTGTTAGGGAAGTAAAACAAATTTTGAGAATTGTCAATCGTTTTTCTTGGCCTTAGTATAAAGTGTCT
The DNA here is from genome assembly GCA_013398225.1 of Steatornis caripensis. NCBI lineage: Eukaryota > Metazoa > Chordata > Aves > Caprimulgiformes > Steatornithidae > Steatornis > Steatornis caripensis. The sequence goes on from VZSC01010140.1 coordinate 259,369, forward strand.
GATCTACATTTTACTCATTCTGTCTGACAGCAAATTGTTTTGTAAACTGCACAACTTACATGATATCTTTATCCTGTAAACCCTGGAGTGGATGACATGTGTACATGCATGTTTGTGTATATGAAAACTCATATCAGTATCAGAGAAAATGTTATTTTTAAAACGAGTTTTCTAGTCTTATGCATAACTGAGTCAAATTTTGGGTGGAAGAGTATACTAAAGCATACGCTTGGTGTCATCTGATGCAGCCATTCCCACATACTGGTGTGGCCAAGATTTGATACCTATTGGCTGGTGAGGAGAGATGCCGCTCTCTGGTCTGTTTTCACTGTTCACATGAGTTGTGCTGGAAGAGAAGGCTTGGTGGTATGTAGTGAGGCTGTGGCAGTCACTCAGAAGTCAGTTTGGCAGGAGATTTAGGTCTTTATCTTGCAAAAAATCTCACTGAAGTGGCAGAACAAGAATGCATGCTTTGAGTGATATTGGAGTAATTCATGGCAATTGGGTGGAAAGTAAATGGCCGCAAAGGGAATACATTAAAATTACTTCTACTACTACTGGATAGTGCATTAAAGCAATATTACTTGCACAGTAGAGATCTGCAATTGTACACTCTGCATCTGCTCCTGCGCTTGTTATGAAACATTGTTGTTACAAAAATATAGAGGGAGTTGTAGGGCACAGTTTATCTGTGGGTTGCACCCGTTATAACAAGGTGGAAGAGGTCTTAGATCTCCTAAACTCTGTTCCTAGATAGCGAGAGAAGTGGATGCAGGCCCTCCTGCCTTTGTACGACCACGTCCTTGTGCCTTGAGGACATCCTTTCCCTAAACCTCTCTACTCCTGCTGCAAGTCCCAGTTCCTGCCTCCACATCCCGGACTCCTGTACATCCCCATCTCTTTTCCCCTTCACCAGTTTTCTGCAGCCTCTCCTCTGCTCCCCCGCTCTCACCCTGTCCCCCACGCAGTCCAGAGAGGCATTGCGTATATGCCCCAGCTTCCCCCAGCTGGGGTCTTCCGTCTCTTGCTTCTCTGCCATTTCCAACTTCCAGCCCCAGCTCCTCACCTCTTCACTGTCTTTCAGTCAAGTCTCCCTCTCCTGCCGCCCCAAAGACAGTGTTGAAGGCCAGTGATAGCTCTCTGCTGTTCGTGCCCAACATCTCAAGGGCTCCAGGTCGCCAGAAAGAGCAGTTGCAGTGAAAGCCCTCAGGAGCCCTGCAGCTGCTTTCCTGCCTGTGCTTGGTGGGAATTGAGCTGCCAATCTGTGATACATCTGCTGAGGCGTACGTTAACTCCAGGCTTCAGAAGGTCACAATCTGGCTGTATTTGAATGGAGTTTTATAGGAACAGCAAGGTTATAAGTTCACGCATCTCCATGAACCTAGTAACTCCCCCGTCGAATATTGCAGTTCTGTTTCAAAGTAGGGAGGTTCAAGCAAGTGCTGTTTGTTTAAAGCGTATTATTTCCCAGCATCTTACTGAAGAGTGGTATAATCCATTGGCCTCTGTTGTGTGCTCTATGGAGGCAATAAAGGCTTCCTGTGGGGTCTGTGGTGGAGAAGGAGGGTTCTTTACAACAGGGAAATTGTGTGTATCGGCCAATCATCTCATTTACATTCTCCAAATCCACATACTGAATTGATTGCATATTTTTTTGTCTTAAAAATAACTCCCTAACCGCTGGGAAAAGAACCCATGCCTAACTAAGAAAATATGGCATGAAATCTGAAGTTAGTCTAAAAATTTTGTGTTTGCATTGTTAGTGCATTTTGTGAGAAATCTCTGATTAAGTCAGATCTGCTTTGTGCAGATGCTATTGACTGCTGGGCATACCATGAGGGGCTATTGGTGGTGCAATCTTGTGGTGTGCATAGCATATCAGGAATGGGTTGGCATCTTGGCAGAAGTCAGCCCCAGAGAAGATTTGAAGCTGTCAGCACATCGTGGAAAACATCTGCCTAGTGTTTGGATTTTACGAACAAAACGGAAGTTTGTGTTTAACCCATGTCATAAGTTTTCTTCTGAGGCCTGGTCTAACCTCCATTTGAGAAGTGGAAGTTTTTCCATTAGCAAAACTCTGGTCAGCTTCAGTGGGCACAGGAGCTGCTTCCTTGTGACATGTGAACGTAAACATTAAAATTACTTTAAACCTCATTAAATGTTAAAAACAGCAGTCTTGACAATGTCCCTTCCCTAACCTTAATTCTCAGCCATCACAGAAGACTGATGCAAAGGGCTGGACAGCATCCGCTCAACCACTAAATCCAGTCTCCTGCAGTCACAAACATTATAGTCCTCGTAATAAACATGTCAATCTTGAGCTTGGTTAGGCTTTTTTCTGCCTTTTTGCAGGCAAGCTGTGTCAGTGCTTGGTGGAACATAGTCTCATGATTTAAAACACTGTACTTTACCACCGTATCTCCATGTCTCATCAAATCTTCTTCCCTGTCCACTTGGGTTTTGTTCCCTCCAGGAACATTTTGATCCCACGGTGCCTGCTACCAATTCCACTGTTGTACAGAGTATGTCATAGGAGGCTGTCAAATATTTACTCAGGCCTCACAACTGCAAACAGAGCCTGTATCTGCTGGCTCGGGGGGCCAGATGCACCGAAAATTTCTGTTTCATTTCTGTAGCTCCATTAAAGCAAAGCCCCAGCGTGTCCGACAAGTAGCATCAGCCACAGCTTGCTGCTGTGTATCACTGGACAGCACAAAAGAGGTAAGATGTCAATGAAACTGTTGTCCTGTGCAAGCAGTAGACCTCTGTGGCAATACCTACCTCACACCAGCTGCGTAGGAAGGTCTTCTTCCAGCTCTGCTCTAGTGTCTTACTGTAATATTTGTTGTAAATATTCATGATGGATGTAAGTGCTAGGCCATTTTTGATGGAGGGAGACACCGTGCATTAGCCTGTGAACCCGCAGGCAGCTGATTTACGTGTTCTTCTGGAGGGATAGTGCAGTGGCAGGAGGAGAGTTTTGGCCCTTGCTGCCCTCTCCACGTGATTGTGGGTGGAAACCTGCCCGTCCTTCCCAACCCGCTTCCAGCCTCTTTTCCCCTGCATCCACCGATCCTGCTGGGCAGTGGGTCTGTGGGGTGCTGTCACGTTGGCTTGTCCCCTGCCTTCCTGGGCTCTCCTCCCAGACACCTGCGTGTACCCTCTGCACATCCACGCTGGTGCTGACCCAGCGCTGATGGAGGTCCAGCAGCAGCCATCCCACCGTCCCTACAGCTGGCAGGCAGTCACGGGGATGGACTCCTGCCTTGCCATCTGCGGCACATGCAGACGGTGATGCTGTGCATCCCGTGCCTGGCTGGCATCTTGCCATCTCAGCCTGCCGCTGGATGGGGAGCGGGGCTGAGGAGTCCGTGCAGGCATGCCTTTGGAGAGGCTGGAAAAAGGATTTTATGGCTAACTAATTTTTTCACAAACGGCTGCTTCCTTAATCAGCATGCTGAGCGATTTTCTCACTTTGTGGCTGCAAGTGCCAGCTATTTAATTCCAACAGAAGGGAGACACCTTGAATTCAGTCATAAAATCATTTTTCTCAAAGTGACAGATATGGCGATATGATTAGTCATACAGTCTAAATGAACAAAAACATTACATATTCATTGCCTCATTAAAGTTTACTATGTCGTTTCTTGAAATGTCAGTAGAAGTGGTATGTAAAATCTCAGAGGAGGTTTATTCTTAGGAGGAAAAGCTTTTTTCTTGTCTGTATTGAAAATGAACAACGAACAGTATTGCATTGTGGTTCTTGTGATTTTTCTGTGCCTATTGGTAATGATTCATTGCAATGCTGCCTAAGCAAAGTGTAATCAAAGCACAATCAGCTTACATATTACAAATTTTGTTCATGTATTTATGTGATGAACAGTTGAGTTACACTGATTTGAGATTTCCTGGCAAATTCATCAGCTGAAGGATTCTAACTACTGCAAGCATCAGATGCCTGGCCCTAGGAAGGCTTTGGCAATTTCTATTTTATTTGTCATGTCTGAGAAAGAAATATATCCCGACTGCATTATTTTACTGACATTCTTAAGACAGCAATCACAGCATTGTCTATGTTTAAATCACAGGTCAGCAAGTCATGAGACCTGGCTCTCTTTCTGGCACGACTAGAGGCTTCTTGTATACAAAGGCTTAGGAACTAATTTTCCAATTTAGCGAAGAAAAATGTACTCATAACTTCATTGCTGCTTTTTCCAGACAGTCAAGCAGGCAACTTGAATAATCGTGTGTCCCAGATGGGCTGTTATGTACACAACAGGGCACCTGATTGCCCAGTTGCCCTGATTGCATAGGTAATCAGTTCCTGCATTACACATTAGATATAAAACAGTGTCTTGTTCCCCACTTAAATAGATGTGTTTTGACCATGAGGTTCTTGGGATGCTCTCTCCTATTTCAGATGTGGACCATCGCACTTACGTATCTCATGGGAATGTTTCGAAGCTGGCATTAATACACATGTATTAAGTGTACTGAAAGGTTTGCTCAGAAGGTGCCACTGTGTTGCGAAGGTGGTATCTACTTAATCCTCTTAGGAAGCAGCGGGAAGTCAGACATCCGTACAGATGTTTTCACTATGCTTCGAAGCATTACAGAAAAGATGTGGGCTGGAAAACATTTTTCTCTTGCTCTTCTGAAGTAGTTAGGCCAAGTGCTGGGCTAAGTCAGTTCAGCTTGGTGCTATGTTGTGGCTGTTTCAGGAGCCAGTGTGACAGATTGCTGTCCTGTGGCCAGCTTTGCACTGCCAGCCCCTGTCCCGATCCATGCGGAGAAGGTGTGAGTGCGTGACAGAGATGTGGATGGGTGCAGGTGTCCTGTGAGAACATCGGCAGCTCAGGGGATTAAAGCATTGCTCAGGCTGCTGTACTCCGCTCAGGTGGCCGGAAGCACAGGAGCAGACGGGAGGCTTTTTGCTTCCCCTCTCCTCTTTCTCCAGCCATGAGAAACACTCACAACCTGCGGTCAAAAGATCAAGGCCAGTAGCTAAATCCATTGACAAATATTTCTGCCAGCAAGCGGCTTGTGCTAGGAATGAACAAAGGAGACAACCTTGCTAGACTTCACGACTTAATGTGGTTTCTTTTTGCCACANTAAACACTCACAATCTGCGGTCAAAAAATCAAGGCCAGTAGCTAAATCCGTTGACAAATATTTCTGCCAGCAAGCGGCTTGTGCTAGGAATGAACAAAGGAGACAACCTTGCTAGACTTCACGACTTAATGTGGTTTCTTTTTGCCACAGTATGTGTGCCTTTTAAAAGAAAGCTGCAAGTCCTTTGTGAGCATCGTATAGTCATTAATTACAGGTGAACTGGCTGCAGACAGCGGGAGTGGAGACGGTTTCTGGCATCAGCTGTGGGATGCCGCAGGGACAGGGGGCACGTCCCCGGTGCAGGGGTGGGAATGTGTCCTGCAGAGCGTCTGACCATGTGTGTGCTCCAGGTCTGGCACAGGTACGAGGTAACCTCGTGCCATGGATGAAGCCCAAAATATTTCAATTCCTGCAGCTTCCACTTTGATCTTGCCTAGAGACGCACCTGTAGTTTTTACAGAGGGAACAAGAGGATGACCTGGCGTGTACCCTGGAGATAACCAGCTTGCTTCACAGCAAAACGCTGTGTTCACAGGACTGCCACCCTTCTGCTGAAGAAATGGATGTTATTTGCACATCTCTTCAGCCTTTCCATAGAGATTAGTTTGATTTTGAGGCGAAGCAGTTCACTTTGCATGAAAAAAGGCATTCCTTTTAATGAAAAAATAGATTCACCTTTGCCACAAGGCTGGTTCGACTGGGTCCCCTCTGGTTTATCATTGTGAATAGTTTCCTGTGTGCTCAGCTGGTGCTTAGGCCAGAGAGGCTCCTTTCAGGAGCAACCTCCACACCCTGCTCTGTGCCTAAGTACTTGAGGAATAGATACATCTTATGGTAGAGGAAAGTGCACACGGTAAAAATGGAGTGGCAGACCAAAAATAGCAAAGTTCCTGCAACAGGATAATGTTGAATTTTCCTGCTGCCTGGTAGGCTGTAAAGCATGAGCATCTTACACGTTACACTCCTATGTTGCAAGGGCTACTGTCATTCCTTGTGGACAGAAGGGAAGAAAAGGAGTGAAGTTCTTAATGTGGATGGTGTCCACACTTGGTGCATAAACTATGTCAGGTGGCAATAGCTTCCAGAGATGTCAGACTGCCTTTGCTATGAACCACACTGTCTCAGCCCGGCGTGGGCCATGCGAGTGGAGCAGCACTGGCAGATTTCTGTGCAGGGTGGGGAGAGCTTTACTACCGAGAGCAGCCTGATGTTTTCCATGGGGCAGGCTCACTTTCACCAGCTGAGGAGGGTCAGGCCTGCCACTGGGGTGGGACATTGCCATGGGAGGTAATCCAGCCCTCGGTGGCAACTGTCCCCACAAGTAAGCCCTTGTCCTGTTGTGTGGGTCATGTATGGCACTTTTGGAGATGTCTGCTTTTGGATGAGAGGCTAAATCAAGATCCAAGTGCTATGTGGATATTACAGTGCATGGTCATTTTTTTTTATTAACTTCTTTGCAATTGAGCAAGCAGGCTAGAAAGGAAGACCTGAACTGAAGCACTTTAAAAAATGCTGTGATGGAACTTCTTACAGTAATCTTCCATTCTGATTGGTTTCTTCTGGACTGGATACAAAGCAAAAAGGGAAAGAAGAAAGCATTAATCTGGACAAAAAACATCAGGATAGACATCGACTGAAAATCATATTTGGAAATGAAAGAAAAATGTGTTTACACATATTCTCTAAGAGTGAGAATAATTTTGCTTCTGTCAAGCAAAGAATGGTGTTGTAGTGGCAAGTCATGTGCTTCAAGCTAAGCATGTGATGTAAATACTTTGGGGAATCGATAAGGCAACATGTGACGCTTTCTCATGTTACTCAGGTATTGTGTTCTTAATGCTGCAAGAGTTTATACAGAAAGGTCAAAAGCTTAGCTTCTGGTCTCTTACAAATCTGATCCAGTTTTAGTTTGCAGTTCACACCACTGCTTTCATAGGAGTTACTCTGTTTAAAACTGTTCCTGAGATCAGAATTTAATTTCCTTGCTACTTTTTCTTTTAGTCTACTGCTACTGGTTGTTTCGTATAAAGTGGATGTAGTTGCGTGTGGTTTTTGGAAGAGGGATGATATAAATAAATGACCCAAAAATACGCATATGAGCAACTGCAAAAAGGAGAAATTTGTCTGCAACAGCCAGCTCGCACCCTGGCTGAGTAGTCAACTCCATTAAATGCAAAGGACACCTGAACTCAGTGGAATTCTGCTGTTTTGGTTTTCACTCTGTTTTTATACTATTTATAATTTAGCCAGTGCAGTGGAATCAATGTTCTAATCTCGTTTTCCCTCTCTTCTCATTTCAGGTATTATTTTAAAGTCCAAGCAAAGAATCCCTTTGGTTATGGACCTGTTAGCTCTTCAGTCTCATTTATCACAGAATCTGGTATGCTTTGCTTTTTATTTTAATCTCAAAACTGAATTCCTAATAAAAGATGTGGCAGGGTAATGACTGAAACCAGCGCACTAATAATGGTGATTATCCTGAACGTGCTGCTCTGAGGTTGGGGTGTTTTTAAGGTTAATTATTTGTTTTCAGTAACGCTGGGAAAATAATATGCACTCCTAATGACACTAAGAAACTGAAAATGACATTAAAGTGAGCTTCAAGGGAACAGGAAGTTGAATATAAAATACAGAAGACTACTAATTTTCAACAGTGTAGAAGCAATGGGAAGTTTAATGTCTTTGATAGATTAACCAAACATTTAGTAAATTGGCTTCCTAATTGTGAACAGCTGAACAGTTGGAAGCAGTTGTCTCTGGAAGAAATACAGGAAACAATTGTTCCATCAGATGGGCAAAGTCCTCCAACCGTTTTTTTGACACGGCATGCTACTCTTTCACACGGCTAATCATGTGTTCAAGAGCAACATCCCCTTCTAAAAATAGTACATTAAATAAGCTGGGCTTACCCATTTCTTCTTCTTCCAATGCGGCAGGGGCCAATGACTCCGCTGAATAATAAAAGGCAAATTATTCAGCCTTTACTTGAGTAAAGGGTCTGTTGTCTCTTGCAAATTTTGCCCGTTTGACAACGGAGGGTTTATGCAGTATCTACGCCTTTGCTCATTTGACTTCACCCTGTAGTGCTTGCATCAGAAGCTCCATTGAGAACCATGGAAGTAAGTCTTCACAGAAGGGAGACAAAAATGCAAGATAAGTAAATGGTCCTGCATAACATATTCATTTTTTTAAAAGGGGTAAGAGGTTAAGTATTAATCCAAGCATAATATTTAACATTGGACAAATATGCATGCTGTATCTTGCTTGCTGCTAGTACATGGGCATGAATGCCTCCTTTTCCCATCAAAAATCAGCTACCTTGTGAGCTTGTTTAACAGGTTAAATCCACCAAATTTAAAGTTTTATTTGCAGCATGAATATTTCATTTGTCATGTGGCCAAAGGTGGCTTTCCAGCTGGCACAAGTACAAAAGCAGTTGCTGAATCTAAAGCCAGATGGTATAGTTACAATGATGGAGCAGACCAGAAAGACAGAAATTGCTAGTTCAGCATGCCCTTATAGTGCTGCAGAAAGGTTTGAGCTGATGGAAATAGTCCATAAAAAAATGCCATCATAGGATCAAGCAGCGTATTGAAAATGTTCGCTCTTACCCCTGGTAACACGCTGAAGAGACCAGAAAACCATTGTCCTCTTTCATCAAACTAAAAACTCCCTGGAATTTTTCTTCCCCATTGGTAGATAAGCACCGTGATTTTTCTTCAGGTATTTCACACACAGTAAGGGCTAGTTAAGATACGACATAAGCTGCAATGTAACGAATACAGACAAGTTCACGCATTACATCGTACTGTTTTTTCATCCTTACTCCACACCTATTCCATCCTTCTTTATTTAAAAAAGAGAGTATTTTAAGTGAGCAGAAGCTCCTGAAGTAGTGGACAGTGCTCCCTGCACTGCCCAAGGGGGTCCTGCAAAAATTCTGCTACTATGACAAAAAGAGTTAAAATGATAAATTTCATATAGTTATGAACAGCACTAAACTGTGTTAAACATGATGGATATCTGAGAGAAAGATTTGCGTACAAGAGGTAGGTTACCTTTCCCTTTGGAAGTTAGGCCTGCAGGTGTAACTTACGCTATATGTTCAAGAAGCCTACACTGAAACCGTCCTCCTGCTCTGAGGACCTTCTGAGAGGAGGAAATCTGGCTTTGAGCTTTGACACATTCTCAGTAGAGTTTTTAAAGTATCAGAATAAATATGCAATCCTGCAGCAAGTTTCATCAACTGAGAGGAACAGTGGAATGACAAACACTCCTTAGCTCTGCAAATCAATGAGACGTGACTCTCACATTCATAGTTTTAGCTAAAGGCAGTTACTCTGTCTCTGACATTTTCTTGAGTGATGCTGTATCTTTGATATTACAAAACAAGGTTTGGAACAAAATATTAATTTTTCTATTTGTTTCATTCTTCTAGACAATCCCCTCCTCATTGTCAGACCACCTGGTAAGTCTTATTCCGCTGTTTCTTTCGTGAAGTGCATAAAACCTGTGCATAACAGTTACAGTATAGGTGTTAGAAGCATACTGACAGGTAGTTTGAGTTGCAGTTTTAAGCAGGAAGTCATTAATTGCACTAATTCACAAAACATTTTCTGTCTTAGGACCCCTTATTCTGGTCTTTGAAAAGAAACCTTGTAAAGATATGTTAGTGCTTAAGCACTTGATTTTGGCCCATCTTTTTCCTGGTACAACAGCTTTAATTGCTTAGTAATAAGCTCTAAACTATATTGCTTCTGTGTCCTGATACAGTTGTGCCGAGCATAGCTTGAACAGTGTGACTTGTTTTCCCTGTCTCTGGCTGTTATACTCATCTATGTTGATCATCATGCCTGTATAAATAACAAAAAAAGGATTTATTACTGATCTGAATGATATGCTATGAAGCTGCTGAGCTTGCTTTGCATTTCCAAATTTGCAATGAAGCAGTTCAGCCCCCTAATCAGAAGTGCTGGGACCAACCTTGCTGACATGTACGTTGGTAGGGTAACCCCAGGCAGAGCATGCTCTTGGAAGAGATGCAGGAAAAAAGACCTCATGCTTATTACGCTCTGTCAGCTTTCCTAGGCAGTCCAAATGGGGCTTTTTGAGTGACTACATTGTTCATGGAAACGCTGCTCACTGTCTTCCTCCATTCTATGTTTTATTACGCTTGTTAGTCTGTTTTTCACATGTCCTTTCAGATGTCTCTGATGATGCACAGATGTTGCAGAGCACACCATGTCTCAGGCAGTCAGTGTAGGAGGCCTCTGACAGCAGTGGCCTTCCCGTGTCACCCGTCACCTTCAGGTTTTTTGCTGTCAGTTATTTTGTGGGTCTGTTTATGGAAAGGAGGCTTTGGAAGGTGTTGACTTCTGCACTTGTAGTTTCTGCTTTGACTGGACAAAGATAAAATATTTTTGTGTAGCTGCAGTAGTAGAGATAAGATAGACCAAAAAGAGGTGGCAGAGCTCTGGGAACCTGTGGAAATAAAGAGGAGCTTCCGAACATCCAGCGCAGCTCTTAACAGGACATGCTAAGTTTATCCTTCGGGATTTTCAGAGGTGGGCAAAAGTGATGGACAAAAGCAGGCTATTCACAGATAAAAAACTGCATTCGAGAAATAGTTTATTGCTCTGTTCTAAAGAGAAAGCTAGGGCCAAAATCCTGCAGTCCTTTCACCGTGTGACTAATTGTGTAAAGTCAGTGTAGTTACATTTCTGTCCATACTGGTGGAGTTCTGAGGACTGCTGATCAGTGATTGCTCCTCACATGCAAGTGTTTGCAGGATTTGGTTCACGGGCCTGGTGACAGGGAGGAAGAATGACTAACGGAAAAAACTTTCAATCTTCTTTGTAAACCACCTCAACACAGCACAGAAAAAACAGGGCTTTGTGCTCTAGCTAGAAAGAAAAATACCAATTCTACATTATATACATTACTACAACAGGAATTCCAAAGGAAGTTTTATTTGCTTCGTTAGTGTAAAGCAAACATTTAGACAAGCCAATAGGAATATTTAGACTTTTGTGATATAATTGAGCAGTCTCCTCTGCTGCAGTGCTCTGGACAGAGTTCCCCAGGAAAGGTCTCCCGTGTCTTTTGTTGGAACCTCATCTGTTTTGATGTAATATGAGAAAAAGAGAAAGAAAAGTATGTTTCTGATTCAATCTTTTTAACCAAATAGTGAGAGTAGACTTTAATTCACATCACAGGCTGTTACTGCAGAATTTTTAATATCTATTGTCTAGAAGAAGGATTAAGTTTTGTACTTAGCGTTAAAATGCAAGTGACTGTATTTAGGCAGTGTCACTGTCTAAATATCTAAGATCAGGCTCTGTTTAGAGAAGAAACTTGAGTATTACTAGGTAGGATGTCTTACTAAAAACAGTGAGACTATTTATTTACTTAAAACAGTGGTTCAGTACATGTCATATTTTTTACCATTTTATCAGTTATTGTTGTCTACTGCCTAAAAGGGATTTAATCAAGTTCCTAGCTTTTTTATTTATTTTTTAAAGTATTTGTTCTTGAACTTATATTTCTGAATACAGGAAAGTCATGCATTAATCTGCTGCAACATCTCTTGTAAAACGTATTATCAGATGTTAACCTCAGCAAAACGCAGACTGAAATGCTGAAGTCTGTCCTTAATGTTGAATTTTTTTTCTCTGAGGTGGTGAGCCTATCTGGATCCCGTTCACTTTTAAATACGATCCTACCTATTCAGACTGCAGTGGCAAGCAGTACGTGAAACGAACTTGGTACCGCAAGTTTGTAGGAGTGGTTCTTTGCAACTCTTTAAGGTACAAGATTTACCTCAGCGATGACCTGAAAGGTAGGCACCAAGATTAATTTCCTGGTATATGATCACTTGTCATCTCCATCTTCTTGCTTTCTTCACCTCGTCTGTGAAAGAACCGTGTGAGGGCTGTCTGGGAGTCCTTCTCTCAAGAAGGTCCGATGTGATAGCTGAGCTGCCCTGCTTTTGTGTGAGGCTCATGCCCCGGCATTAGCTTTCAAGCAGATCTCTTTAGACAGAGGACAGAAGGGAGGGAAAAGCCCATGTGCATTTGTATCCTGAGAAAGAATCCTGCATTTGTACTGTGAAAACAAAGGGCTGCTCCCCACACGTCTGCCTGGAAGTCCCACGCTTGCTGCATGGGCAGATGAGCCCCAGCTGCATGTNACTTGCTCCATGGGCAGATGAGCCCCAGCTGCATGTGGTCAGACAGAGCAATACTCCCTGGGGAGCCCCAGGGCAGATCAGAGTGGGCAACAGTGAAGGCAAGGCTGGTATTACAGTCAGTGGGTGAGCAGTACTCTGAGAGTTAACAGTAGCTCTTACACGGGTGAATTTGCTGAGAAATAATGAAGAAAACTTTCCATGTTGTTGATCTGGAGTACTGGGATTATCTCAATGGCTTTTCAGATTATGCTGGAGTATTATTCTTATTGCAGTGCATTGGTATCATATAAAGACAGTGTTTGAATATGCAGTAAGAAACAAACAGGGTGGCAGGACTCCCCACATCTGTTAGAGAAAGAGACCTCCACAGTTTTTAGTTTTCATTTGAGACTGCAATCAAACTAATGGTATTGACATATAGAGCATTTTTTTACTTTCTCATGATATATTGAAATGACTGCTCCAGGAAATTCCCTCCACCTGCCACATGTGGTGAGGTGTCCACGGACTTGCAAAATGGGGACTGTTCCTTGCTGAGCCGTAACCCATTTATCTTTTCCATAATTTCTCCTTCCGTACTGCGAAGGTAGCATTCTCCCTCTTTCCAGCCACTGTCTGTTCATTGGTAGTACTGTGTTTGTCACTGTAATACTTCTGCTTTCTCCTGCATCTGTTTTCCTGGTGGTAAAGACCATCCCAAACAAGAGTAATGCTGAGTTAAGTAATCTGTCTATATCACCCTTCAGACACCTTCTACAGCATTGGGGATAGCTGGGGAAGGGGCGAGGACCACTGCCAGTTTGTGGATTCGCACCTGGATGGAAGAACGGGACCTCAGTCATATGTTGAAGCCCTTCCCACCATCCGAGGTATGGCAATGGGGGAGTGGGATGCTGGCCAGGTGTCTGTCGTCCCATCCATAGGATTAAGGGGTAGAGAGTGGAGCACAGAGTGGCGTTCTGTGTCCACAGCTGCTGGCAGCTCTCCGAGGAGTCCTGGTGATGCAGGAGGTGGTGAGGTGATCTTGTACTCAAGCCTAGCCGAACAGGTTATGAAAGTCCCTGAAGGACTTCTGGGTGCTGAGAGAAAGAGAGGGGCATATAAAGCAAATAATTTACAAGAACAAAATGCAACAACAGAAAGAAAAGAATTGTATAGGTCGCTGAAACCTTTCTCCGAATTATAAGACCTGCCTCAGTGAATCGAGGTGCAAAAACTCTTCCACATGCCACGAAGGACCAGTTGTATCTTTGCAAATACGGCTTTTGCAAATGATTTCTGACCAGTTCATTCAATGCAAAACATGTAGCAGTATGTCTAGTGACTTAAGGTCAGGCTGCAGGACTTTTATTCTGGCCTGGTAGATATCTGTCTCTGAGTGAAAATTCTCACCTTGAAGGAGTTCCTCTCAGTAAACCGCTCAGCTCATGTAGCCAAGAGGGTGACGGCTTGCTTCACAAAATGAACCCAGTCATGCAAGTCAGCCAATCTTTTCAATAAATCTATTGATTTAAATTATTCAGTTGGTTTAGTGGTTTCCATGTTAAATTATTTGTTGATATGCTTTTCATGATGGTGTTACCAGGAAGGAACTGAAATAGTCACTGATATTTTTGTGTCACTGGGAAGTACTGCATTTCTCAGTTCAAAAGGGATGATTAATCCAGATGTGTATTACTAGGTCTGGGAGACAGAGATAGAGAGCACACAGAAATTATGNTCATGGTGGTGTTACCAGGAAGGAACTGAAATAGTCACTGATATTTTTGTGTCACTGGGAAGTACTGCATTTCTCAGTTCAAAAGGGATGATTAATCCAGATGTGTATTACTAGGTCTGGGAGACAGAGATAGAGAGCACACAGAAATTATGTTATTGGCACAAGACATGAGCGTTTCACATGTTCCAGTGCACAAGCTATGTGGAGAAGAATGCTGCACCTCTTCTAATGCTTTAAGCAGTTACATTCTTTCTGCAGATGAAGAAAAAGAGGGAGAAGGGGCTTAACTCCGTATTTACTGCATGAAATGATAACTTTTTGTTTTGCAAAAAGCTAATGTTTGCTGATAATCTCTTGAGCCCTATGAGATAATATGATTTGATGGTATTTTTTGCCCCAGAGTCCTTCATGTATTTAAACTCACTTGCAAACTTCATAAACACAGCTGAAATATAGCCACCTTTTGGAGTGAAATACAGAAGTGGTTTGGCAGACCATAGCATTACACAATAGTTCAAGAGATTTTGAACAGTAAACCCAATTGAAAGTACAAGAAATATAAAGGACCAGAGTTAAGTCATTCAGGAAAGATCTAGACCAAATACCAGGTCTAGCAAATACCCTTTTGACAAAACTTGCTACCAGACAGCTTCTAAGTTTTGATTTGGGCTCTGGGATTGACTCTCACTGTGTCGGTTACTTTTGTTAAATTACTATGTCTTTGTTTTGAAATACAAACGGATGTTTTCCTCCCGACAGGGTATTACCGCCAGTACCGCCAGGAGCCGGTATCATTTGGACGCATTGGACACACAACACCCTACTACTACGTGGGCTGGTATGAGTGCGGTGTGCCTATCCCAGGGAAATGGTAGCAGTCTGCTTTCCTGTCTCAGGCAGACCATGCTTTTCAAATGATTTCTACCAGAGGACTGTAAGCAACTGATTTGGAAAAGAAAAAAAACAAAGAGAAATGGGGCAAACCAGTGAAGATCAGCTGCTCAAGAAACCCCCGTGAAGCCAAGCATGGTCCCTACTTTACCAGCCTAGATCTGTGGTGCTGCTTGATCTCTGCTTGGAAGCAGGGACTGAATATAAATTTGGTGTCCTACCTTCCTCCTCTGGGTCTTTAAGGCACGGAGAGGTGGTTGCAACATGTGCTACCTGTGAAAACTAGAACTGTATTAGCCATGAAAATTTTGGAGTTTCTTATATCTTGCAGGAACGACCTAAGCATGCTGTGCTTGCTTAATGGGATGCTAAACTGTCCTTTGCTGCCCGCCAGGGCTCCCCTATGCAATTGTGCCACGTAACTGGCCACCCACCAAAGGCGATATATTCTCCTGAAGACTTACCCTGTGGGTTCACCCACTACTGGACTAATCACCAGGTCACAGTGTAAATTCACTTTGAGATATATGTATATCTATATCTATATAAATACAGTACTGTACATCTGCAGAAGTACTGCTTAGAGATGCTGAGATTTTCTTGTTCACTAGATAAATATGTTTGGAATTTTTATGTAAAAGGTGCTGTTAATTCTTTGAGATATTGCTATGCACAATATATTAACCAAGGAAAGAGCTGTATTCTTCTTGTGAGTACTGTTGATCTAGCATTTGAATTATTGATCAAAGACCTGTGTCCCACTTCCTTGGCAGTCTTTGGACTGGATACTCAATGGGAATCTACTCTTCTATCCATGTTAGAGTGGCACTGTATAGTCCAGCAAAAACACACATTCGACAGTTTATCAGCATCTGTTAAACATTCTATCCTTTACTATTTAAAAGTTTTAGTGCAACTTTTCTTCAATCCATTCTCATCTTATTTGGTATGTTATTTATTCCTTGTCAGTATCTTTCGCTTCACTGTGTGGAGGCATGGGATGAGTAACTTGCAAATTAGAAACTACTTTTAACTTATTAGCCCTCCAAAAAAAGCCCAAGCCAGGAAACTCCTTTGACTTCCATCCGTCCTAGGGACAAATTGGGATACACTTCCTTTAAAATACTACCAAAAGCTCTTCCATCCAGACCAGAAAGCAAAAGCTGACATGGATGAAAGGTATAATGGTGATTTTTTTAACACGCATTTGGAAGCTTCCAATAACATAGAATTTTAGTAGTCCTTCTGGGCCATGTAGCATTAATGGTTTACTCAGTAACTTTCATCGTTTTACCGTTTCATGGTAAAATCTCAACAGCGTTTGCTCATGTTAGTAAGACTCCCCCATTCTAACAGCCTGGGGAGTAGCAGCATACCTGGGGGATGGATCGGTCTCTTGTCCATCTCTCACTCTCATTACAGCTTACATGTAGGGTAGGACTAACACCTTTTCACTTGCTTTCTGTAGTTATTCTAAATTGTATGGGGACAAAAAAGGAACTAAAATGATTACAAGAGCATTTAGGTTTTTATGGTGATTTGGGTTTTAACATTTTAATTGTTCTCACATACTTTTGCTTCAGTACAGTGCCAAATATATGGTCTTGAAATATAACTTTTTTCCCTAATAAACCTATGATACATGGTTCTATTTCTATTTCATCCTTTCTGGTCATCTGTGTCAAGTAATCTGCCAAAGTGACAAATGGCTAGCTTTCAAAAAGTCTTCCTTGGGAGTAGGTGTCAACTTTTTCTAAGGGGCTGGAAGCATGTGAGTGTGTTGTTCCCTTTTGAAAGTGGTTAGCAGCTAGTGTGGAGCTACCAAGGGCAAATCATGTCTGACCAGCCTGATCATGTTTGTTGAGATGACCGACTCTGTGCACAAGGGGAGAAAAGTGGATGTCATTTGCTTCGGCTTTTGTAAGGCGCTTGGTGTGGTCTCCCATTGTGTGCTTGTAGCCAGACTGGTGCGATACGGCTTGGATAGTTGGACTTTAAGTTGGATTTAAAATTAGCTGGGTCATGCGGCTCAAAGGGTTGTGATCAAAAATGGTGCAAAGTCTAAATGACAGCTGGTTGCAAGTGCCACCCACAGGGGCCAGTACTAGGGCCAATACTGTCTAATGACCTGGATGATGGGGTGGAGTGCACAGATGGATTGCACCATCAGCAAGCTTGCGGCTGATAATAAGTGGGCTGAGGAGTGGTTGATGTGCTGGAGGGCAGAGCTGCTGATCAGAGGGACTTTTATGGGCTGGAGAAGTGAGCTGTCAGGAACCTCATGCAATTCAGCAAAGGGAAGTGAGAAGTCCCACATGTGGGATAGAATAGCTCCTGCAGCAATACAGGCTGAGGTGACGGTACAGAGAGCGGCTTTACAGAAGAGAGTTTGGGGGTCCTTGTGGACAGCAGATTGAACGTGAGCACTCCAGAGAGCCATTCCAACCTAAATTATTCAGTGACTGTTTATGATTTTAGAGGAGGCATCCAATAATAAAATGTATTTTTTTCTTTCATTAAATCAAAGTCATGCCTTGGTCCAGAGCCCAGGCTGGTTTAACCAGTCATAGTTTGTCCTATTGCTTAAAGATGGATGTTCCCTCCCCACAGCCAATGCATTCTGCATTTTCACCTTCAGAGACCACGGGTGGCTTTGATTTGTTCATCTGCAGAGATGTGGTTCCTTCATTCCCTGCTGGAAATACCCTTGGGGTGGGACAGTCCCACTCAGGATGTCATCATGGGTGAAGAGCTGAGGCCGTCATTTTTTCTGCAGTCTCAGCTGGGGAGGAACTGAAGGGTTCTGGAGGCAAGGGTGGAGGGCACTGCACACTGTTCCCCTCCAGTGTAAATATTCTCTGAGGCTAAACCAGCCAGGGCAGAGTCAGCAGTAGGACACATCAGGGAAACACATGAAATACAATGGTATGCAGTCTGTTCCCTTCGCTTAATGGTCTGAGCAAATCCTTTGTGCTGTATGAGGTGTTCTGATTGATACATTTGCATCCTTTGCCCCATGCACAGGGTAACACATTATCGTGATAGTAGGTAGTTTCTTGAAGAGATTGTGGTATTTTTGCTCTTTGTTTATCTAAGAGGTGGAGGGATTAAAGAGGCAACTATAGCCAAGTGGGTCAGGAAAGCCCCTTCCCATCCAGATCCTGTCTCCAAGGCCCTGGCAGTGCCCTGACCACCCGGCCATTCTCCCCTTTGCTTGCCCCTTCCCCGCTTTCCCTGTGACACACTGGTCCCACTGTGCCACCATAGGAGAAGCAGCATGCCCACTTGGAGGTAAACCCTGTCTCCATCAAAATAGCTGTACAGCTTTGTGACTGTGCTGTGTGCCAGTGGACATCGTACGGCTCCGGATGGTACTAATAGGAGAGAGACGGGTCTTTCCCTCTGTCAGCTCTCCTCCCATGCCCTTCTCGCTGGCAAAGCCACATCTGCATCTGGTCTCCAAGCCCCTGGCGCCAGCTCGGAGAATGCCATGTCTCTTCAAAGGCTCTGAGGGGTGTTGCACCAATGCTGCCTTCTTGTTGGAGCGATCCTTGAGGGAACGGGATGGAGGAGAGGGAAAAACCCCACAGAGAGAAAATCCACACAGCTTGTGCCTGCATGGCCTCTCGTCCAAGTCTCTCCAGGGCAGAGGGATGCCAGGGCCCTGCCTGGTGGGGAATTGTACAGAGCTGGAAAAGAAAGGATGGAAAACACAACAGGGGAAGGGATGGGGAGAAAACACAGGCGAAGAAGTCACTCAAAGCATTGTCTGGCCCCGGTCAGTTCCAGATGCTAATCTCTGATCACTGTACCGTATTTTTGTGAGAATTGGGATTTCTGCCTCAGAGGCAACAGGAACAATTGCCAGCATGTGAGAAATGCCAAGGTCTCTCCAGGGCAGCCAAAGCCCAGCATGTGGACCCTGGATGTGAACAGAAGAGTCTTTGGTGATGAAGGGATCACTTGGAAAGATAATTGAAGGCCTTCGCGGGAGGTAACCCAACCCACTGAACAATGTGAAACACTCCTTGTGGTTCCTCCCTACAAGAAACTATGGTTTTCTGTCCCCAAAACTCATGCCCTTTTCTCTAGTCAGGCAGATAGATATAATTTGTGTGAAGAACTGTCTTACTCCAACAGAGGATAATGAGGTAAATGCAGAAGGGAATGAGGTCAGCACTGCAGCAGCCCAGCTCTGCTTCCTGAGGCAAGGCTGGCATCTATGGATGTCGAAAAAATGCCACCCTTGGAGAGCTACCAGTCTGCCTGAGGGCTCTTAGCTGGTAACATTTAAAAACAAAAAGCCATGCCTTGTACTGGTGCTGCCTTTCTCATCATGCTTCTGTGTCCCATAAAGCAGGAAGCACTCCCGCAGGACTTGTGCCGCATCGCCATGCCAGCTGCACCACAGCAGTCAGTGAAAAGTATGGCCCTGGTGGGAATGAGCACTCATAGCAGAATAATGCCAGAATCGTAGCTGAGTGCAAGAATCATGATGTCAACATCGGGATGACAAGTGTCAAAGGCTATGGCAACAGCCTGAGGGTCACGTCCTCTGGTGCAAACAGTTGCCATAAGTCCTCAGTGCCAGTTGTGTCACCCATCTCTGAACACAGCCTGACCAGCAGAAGAGCTGGAGGAACCTCCACATGGCACATGCCAAGGAAGTATGTGCTTGTGGGAGCGAAGGTCAGCAGCAGACTGAGCTGCGTTAGCAAGGTCACAGTCAGTGGGCTCAGTGACATACTTCTCTTCAGCACAGGTGAGCCTGCACATGGAGCACCGTTGGCCTTCCATTACAAGGCAAACTGGACTGGATTAAGGAGAGGGTGACCACAACGGTTAGGGGGCTGGTGCACAGGACATACAAGGAGAGGCTGAGCATTGGGTTTGTTCAGCCTTAAGGAGGGAAGACTTGGCTGGAGGTGGCAGATTGAATTGATCTTCAACAGCCTAACGGGCTTGTAAAGAAGACAGAACCACAATTTTCTGAGACACACACAGTGAAAGGATGAAGAACAATGAACACAAACTACAACATGGGAAAGTCCAGTGAAAGGTTAGGAAAATATTTTCATCATGAGGGAGGTCAAGCTCAGTGACATGGGGAAAACTCCAGCCCTGAATGCTCTCGTGGCTTGGAGACGACCATGAATAACCTAATCTAGCTTTGATGTTGGCCTTGCTTTGAGCAGTGTGTCGGAACTGACTTGCAAAGGTTCCTTCCAACCTGAAGAATTGTACAAGTCTATGAATAATATCAACCACTACATCATGCAGCCAGACAAAATCATAACCAAAATTTCACAGAAGCAAAGCACAAACTCCAGGAAATTTTCACAGTGGATTTATTTACTGGGCAGAAATGATCTTAGACTCACATAATGGCTGAAGTGGGAAGGGACCTCTGAAGCTAGTCCAATCTCCTCTGCTGAAAACACATCAGTACAGCAGGTTATTCAGGAATGTGTCCTCTCACATTTTAAATATCTCTGGGGATGGAAAGTCCGCAGTCTGTCTCAGCAGCCTGTGCCAATGTTTAACCACCATCACATGATAAAAACTATGTTTCTTTTGTTTCAATGTGATTTCCTGTATTCCAGTTTGTGCCAGTTGACTTCTGTCCTGTCACTGGACACCACTGAGAAGAGCCTGGCTCCACCTTTACTCTGCACATCAAGAATAAAATCCGACCGAGCCTTCTGTTCTCCAGGCTGGAAAGTCCTAGCTCTCTTAATCTTTCCTTATATCAGAAATGATACAGTTGCTTCATCATCTTCATGGCCCTTTGTTTGTCTCTCAATTATCTCTCTCGTACTGGAGAGCCCAGAACTGAGCACAGAGTACTCCAGGTGTGGCCTCACCATCGCTAAATAAAGGGGAAGAATCACCTTTTTTGAAATAAACACCTTCATTTAAAAAAAGCCCACTTTTTAAAAAAATTCTAAATGGAAGTTGCAAGATGGGTCCCAGAGGAAAGCATGACCATTTGTGAGGGAGTGAGGGAGGCTGTGAGGCAAGAGAGGGAAGGAGTGTAGTCTCCTAGACTCCCGGGAAGAATCTCTGACCTTGGTTTCTTGCTGTGAGTAGTTCCTGCATGTGCTTTCCAAATGTGACTTGTGCTGCACCTGGGGATCAAGTCAAACCTAAGCGCTGGAGATACCTTCATGCTTATGCAAAAAGCCTCTAGATGGCACAAGATGCTGTTTGGCCGGGCCTTGCAGCAGGCCCCTACAGCAGGAGATGAGTGGCAGGAGGGCAGATGGCATGTACATTCAGCATTGCGCACACATCATGATAAAATCGTTTTAATGAAAGCGGAGTTTTGGTTCAGGAGCAGCAAAGTCCATTCCCAGGCCTTAGAGAGAATCTCTTAAGATAGAACCCATCCCTCGCAAGGCAAAACTTGCAGTCTGTTATGTCTAAAGCTTGGGAAGGTTATAAGTAGAAACAGACAAAGTGCAAACACACAAAATGTGCTTCTGCTGCACTTTCTCAGGAGATACTTCTCCTAAAATTGCAAGAACTGTGATCTTCCCTGGAGTACTGTGGGCAGCAAAACCCAGTTTATCTAGCAGTAGGAGTAAAAGCATTACAAACTATTTCCAGGAGGCTTTCAAACTCTTCTTAACTGTAATTGCAATAGTGCTTCTGCCCACCTAATTGCTTTCCACACTTTATCCTTCTGGGAGTCTTTGTTCTGTGAACTGCAGGTCCTCTTCAGCCATTTTGTAATATAATGGGCCGTGTTTATTTAAACTGCTAATAAAAATCCCCATAAGCTTTTGCTGTTTCTCCATCATTAACGTCCATTTTTTCCTTCATTGACCTTCTCCTTTCTGTAATTGAAGATTCGTTCTTGGAGCTGAGTGAAGCGCTGACTGTGTCCTGAAAGTATGGTCTAAGTTACATCCAGAAATGCTTCACAATGGAGCACTCAGAGGTTGGTGTTCCCTCCTGGCACCCGTGAGCATGATCTGTCTTGGCCCGCTTGATGTTTTCTAGCAGATGTTTAACCTGCCTTGCCCACACATCTCTCCTGCATAAACAGAGCAGGTGTTAATGCCACAACTCTGTAAGTACCTGCAAAACACCCAGTAGCAGCATTTTGCCCTTACCTATGGTCACTAGCACCATGAGGAAATGAAATGGAGTCAACAAAAGACAGGAAAGGACCTGAGATCAAGTCTTCTCCACTTCTCCAACTCACTCAGCATCTCTGTCTTCATGCTGACCGCTATCCTGCCTGGCCCAGGCTGAAAAACTTGTCATGTACGAGCCCTTCTTATGCCGCCATGGGTGTCCCTACTGAGCAGGAGTGCTGGCATCATGTCTCTTGCTTGCAGCAAGCTCATGGGCTGGACTCAGGCACTACTGAGTCACCTCCTTCCCCCAGGCTACACGTGCCATCATACAGAGCCGTGAGGATCATTTTGGCCAGCCTTAGAAGGCTGGCATTCATAGATCAGCTGTGGAGAGGAGGGAAGGGACTGCTCCAGAAGGTTTGTCAGAGGGTCTTGGCTGCCATGCTTCTTGGTTGGGAAAACCTTGAGAAAGGGAGAGGCCATCTGCAGAGCTGCACCCCTCATCCCACCAGACATCCTTGGGCAGACGCTGGGAGTCCCATCCCCCAGGAAAGGGCAGGGTGAGAGCTGGAACCTGGGTGACATGGTCACCCGTACAAGCAGAGCTGCCTAAAGGCACAGCATACAGATGAGAGAGGCCCACGGGCTGCAAAGAGCAGATACACTGTGTGGTTTTGTGTTCTCTACCCAAACAGCAGAGTGTGTAAATAGAAGTCATCTGAGGTCGTGTTTAGTTTATGCTGCTAATCAGCAGAGAACAAACAAGAGAAAAAGATTCCAAGCTGTGAGTATGTTACCATTTCCCCTCCCTGAATGTGAGAAAAAACAAGACCTACAAAATGAGTAGTATTGTCAACACTGGATTTAGGCAGTGTAACCTAAACAAAACAGAGAAGTAACTAACCAGAATGAGGACTCATCCATTAATTTCTCAAGTAGCACTATGGGTTATTATTATTATCTCTGCGATTCATTTTTTGGTACTTTCCTGCTCTGAATGTTTACCTTTCAAAACTGCACGCTGATAAGCTTGTCTGCCGTAGTGCACTAGCCTGGACTCCTGCACAGAACATCCATGGTCATGCTGCGGCCCATCAGGTCTTCTGCCAGGCACTCTACTAGTCCTCTGACCAGGCTCAAAACTAATCTTACCGACATCACGGCATGACTTTCAAGGTGGTGGGGGATCTTCCTGTGGTGGTAAAGCTGGTGATTCCCAGCTTTCTTGCTTGCTTTTTGCACAGAAATGGTCTAGATTAGGTTCTTGCTTCTTATAACTGACCAGCCATTTCCCAGTTGCCTTTACTGCTGCTGCAGCTATCATTTTACATTTTAAGGTTATACTATTTTTCTGGATTTTCAACTCTCCTGCTAGAAATAAGCTTTAAGATTTTTTGTGCCAAACAAAGATCTGCTTTGGTTTCTTCCTTTTGAAATTTTCTTTTGAAAAATTATTCCGGAATCATGCGTGATGAGAAATCTGCTTCGACTGTTTTTCTTTAAAAGTCCAAAGGGTCAGAAACAAGAAAAAAACATGTTGCTCAGAGTAACTGAAATGCCATTTATTCGTACAGTTACTGAATTCGTGTGTATATCTGGAGTATATTCTAATATTATATACCTCTATTGAGATATATATCACATCACATTTGATTAACCTATACTGAAAACAGGATTTCTTTGAAGAACTTTCACATAAGATATAGAGACAAAAAGGTTTATGAGGATGGTTTGAATTTCATCTGAGGAGAAAAACGTACGGCACTGAAGTACATAGCAGATGTACAGCACGTGGTACTACATAGCAAATTCTTAGTGATATGCTAATGTTTCGAACAAGTGGATTACGTACATATTAGAACAGTTATGATGCTTATGCATTTTGCCCAAGACTGAGTTTGTGTCACTGGACAGAGTGAGGGCAGGGGGTTGCTGTCAAGCTGAAGACCCACCACAATGCACTTCTGCAGACTTTGCAAAGTTATTTGACCTGCTTTAGAATCCCAGCAGCAGGAGGAAAAATATCCTCCTGAGACAAGGGGAAGATACGCTAACAGCCAACAGTAAGGGAGTGACTTAGTGCATGTGAAACCCGTGCGCTAGGTGGAAGAACTTGGAAAATTCTGAAAACATTTGGAAACCTTTCGCTGCTCCACCTGCCATGACACTCTCAAGAGGTTGCACAATGTTGCTTGCTACTGCCAGTGACCCCAAATAGCTTGGGGTCAGTTCAGCTGAGCGATCAAAATGTGATGCACCACTTCTGATCCTTCAAACTTCCGAGATTCTCAGTCCTTGGCTTCATTTGCAAAAGGGGAGGGTTGAACCACAGGCTGTCAACACAAGCATGTCTCCTTCAGGGATCTTTGCTTTGTCATCAGCAAAAGCAAGCTGCTGAAGACAGGTGTCTAGTTTCTCCATGCTGAGGGGCGTTCCTATCATCCTGGTGCCTAATTGCAGTTTTCCATTCTTGACATCCAAATTTTCATTTGTACAAACATTCTGTGCACCTGAGGGGTCACAGCTCTGAAGAAGAGCTTCATGCTTGTGAAAAGCATTTTATTGAAATAATTGTGTAATGTATCAGTTGGGAGGTAAAAATATTGTAATGTGGGTTAATCTCTGCGGTGTATAGAATATTGGCATTTCTATAGCTCTTGTGTAAAACAAACGAGATGATTGCCTTATTTACCTCTCTCCATTCAAGGCTTTATTTGTTGGCTCCATTATTGTGGAGGGGTGTGCTTCTGCACGGCACGCGTTCATTTTTCTATAGCTATCAGCTGCTGCCAGGCACATCAGACACAATACATTTGTTTTCCAAACAGAAAAGAAGGCAAGAGTCGGTATGATAGCCAGCTGTCCTCTGGGTTTTTGCTGACTTTGCCATGTGTCCCTCATTTGACCCTTTATGATGATCATAGATGTCTTTGGCATGCAACTAAATCTGAGGTCTTCTTACGTTCAACACCTGACATTTCATTCAACAGCGGTACACCAAACAAAGGCTGCTTTGGTCCTCTTGGATCTCACCCTGCCAAGGAACAATGGGAAAGGAGATGATTGCAAGAATGTCAATGGAGCCGTATAAGAGAATCCCCTGATAAATATTATCCTTGTCTTAATGTTGCTTTATGCAATTACAGAAGTATAAAATGGAATCCCCACTGACTCCTGATGCTTCAGAGGGCTGGACTGAGATATCATGGGGATCCCTCAGCATGAGTCAAAATCTGGCCATGGGTTTCTCCAAGTTTCACTGCTCCTGGGAGACTTGTGCATTGTTTAGGAAGCCCAGTTACAGGGAAGCTCCTCAGCATGAGGCCTTGTTTTCATTCTTGTATCTTTTCCAGCACCTTTTGTTTCCGTTGTTGTCACTAAGCATGAAACTTTGTGAAAAGCCACTTTGGTACAGCATCCACACTTTTCACGCACGTGGGTCTGTAGTCCTTTTTCAGGGCCTCAACAACCAAAATCACAAGTTCCTCTGTCATTTGGACACCCAGGGTGTGGGTTAGCCAGCTGCTAACAGCTGAAAGGAAACAGGCTGGAGCTGAAGGCTCCAGACCAGCTGATTAATCCCTACCTCCTTCCCTAGATTGAAGTAGAAAACCTTTTCACTTCTGAAAGCTGAGGTTTCCTATAAAACATGATATTAATTAGCAGTAGTTGATTGCCTCACTACTGGGTTCGGGACAAATGGTTTCACATCAGTTGTCAGCCTCAGGAGAAGAACATTTAGTGGTCTTGAATTTGAATTGGTATATGAAATTGGACAACTAACTGTTTACAGATGCAATAAATTAAACGCTTGTGTTTGGGCTCATGTTGCAGTTTCTGCCTCCGTATGGTGCCAGGAGGGCAGAGCAGCTGTGACAAGATACCCACGCAGTGTGTCAGCAGAGATGTCTCTGTTGTGTCTCACCTTCGAGGCTTATTACTTTTAGCCCAGCAAATGTGGCTTTCTTTGCATGCATATTATCACTGTGTTCCCCTATTTTATGAGAAATGTTTGTTTGGCTACTGTTATGTTGCATTGTGTTTTATGATGTCGAGCCGGGAAGCGGTTCTTCTCCAAGATCTGAGTAGATCTAATGGGAAATAATACATGCCAGAACACACAGTCGTGGTTTGACAGAGACAGTCAAAACCCAGACGAATTTAAATTCTTCCACTTATGTAGGAAACGGGCATCTTAATATCTGGAGTAACCACAGAGAAGGCAACAGAGCAGTGCCAGGTTTACATTTGACTGCCTTGCTGCATGGATTCTCCAGTTGCTGGCTGTGTCAACGCAGACAGCTTTACCCACTCTTGAACTCCAGAAAGCGTCTCAAGGAATGGTCCATCCACAACTAAACATGTCTTTCTTGCTTAGACTTGTCTTCCAGAGGTTTCAGCTTTTCATATAGAGCTTAAACAGGCTGCACTCAGACACATGTATTTGCTTTGTATTTGTCCCTGTGAAACTAGCAGCAGCTAGCCTGCTGTAGAGGGGCTGGAAACCAGCCATAGAAAAGACTTTGCTGTTTCTGAAAACAGTCAGTCAATTAGTCACATGCTTTTTGCAACGTCATAGGATGAATTCTTCATATGAACTAGCTACAGGGGGATCTTCATATAATAAACGTTGGCACGGTTACCAGCTTTTGATATTTAGCTCTTGCAAATCGTCTTTAAAACAAACTGCACGGTACTTCCAGAGTTTCTGAGCAAATGGGCTCAGACAGTAAGCAAGTATAATCTAGAGTTGCAGGATAAGGAAATGGAGAGTAGAAGTGATTTCTCATCCTCCAGAAAATAAAAGGGGCAAAAAGTGAGTTAAGAAAGCTAATGTGAGTGTTCAGAGACCTTTTGCATGTCTGCCATCAACAGAGAAGGAGGGATGTGAGCTAGGACAGTTCTGGGTTGTGTCACAGGGAGATGTGAGAGTTACCTGAGACCACGGGGCTTTGTTTTACTCTAACCTCTCTGTGCTCCTGGTGCAAGATGAAAGAGCTGACAAATGCCAAGACCTTCACCAGAACTTTGCTTTCAGGAGCGGGAGTATTTGTTTCTTTCTAAGTCAGTAGCATAGGTGGCAGTAAGAGATATTAAGGCATATAGGTATGGGTAAGACACATTCCCATATGAGAAATGGTTGAAAGCAAGTAGATTTGAGTGTCCTTCGATGCCCAAGAAAATTGAGACAGGCCCCTAGCAGGCTGCAGCTGTCCCAGGAGAGACCTGGAGATGAGAAGGACCCATCAGAGCCCAAGGACAGGTTGGGTAAAAGTCCCTTCCCCTTCTCTTGAGGTTGCTGTGAAAGAAGAGTAGCCGAAAACTTGGCATTCAGTGTGTGGGAAGCCAACTTGTATGTAAGCGGGAGGAAGAAGAGTTAATTGCTGAGTGAGAGGGAGGCAGAACTTCACGCTGGGAGGTTTTACTTATTTTATGGGGCTTGCTCTGGGCTGTAGAGCTTTTATGGGTCTCTGAGGAAACGTCTGAGCTGGCTAAAAGTTCTGCTGAGCTGGAAGGAGGACAAAAGTACAGTGAGCTGGAGATAAGAAAAAATACTTAACCTGATTTATATTTACCTTTTTTGTAATCCACACATCATTGATATGCCAGTATTTGCTCTTCCCCCACCTCCCTTCCCCCTCTCCCCCCCC